>CAUYRH010053906.1:0-18062 GCA_963574655.1 Perodicticus potto | reverse complement strand
TGAGACAGAGCCTCAAGCTGTCACCCTGGATAGAGTGCTGTGGCATCACAGCTCACAGCAACCTCCAATTCCTGGGCTCAAGTGAGTCTCCTGCCTCTGCCTCCCAAGTAGCTGGGACTACAGGCACCCACCACAATGCCCGGCCATTGTTTTTGTTTGCAGCCATTGTTTGGTGGGTCCGGGCTGGATTCGAACCCGCCAGCTCAGGTGTACGCGGCTGGCGCCTTAGCCCGTTGAGCCACAGGCGCTGAGCCCTCACAGTTCTTTTGATAAGAGACAAGAACATCCAAACAACAGAAAACAAGGAAAAACTATATATCCTGGTTTACCAAATACAAACCACATGAAGTTATCTTGTGGAGCAGACGGGGAAAAAGTGCCTCAGAAACACATGCAAATAGGTAATATGTCTTATAAGTTATATGCATGACTTTTTCACATGTATAGATTAATGGATTCTCTTGTAATTAATAAAGTATAAATTTATGTAAGAAAATCTATAGAACTAATCAAATGTATGTTCTTAAGCAACTAATTTTAATGATACTGTTATTAGGGGTGTGGTGGAAGTTGTTTATGACAAAAATTTGTTTTTAACTATTTAATATAGTTATTTTATAGTAGAAGAGTTGGGAAGGACAATTGCACACTATTTAAGAGGCAGCTTTTGGCACTTCCTACCTTAGAAGTCAGGACAACCGGATCAGGCCATAATTGACCACTCACTAGTTGATGATTTGGGGCATATCCCTTTTTCTCACTGAGTGGGCCTTGACTTAATTGCTCTCTGTGAGACAAAGTGTTTTAGAATAATCAGAAGAGAAGGGAGGGGCAGGGTGGAGAGGGGAGGGGAGGGGACAGGAGCTGAGCGCAGGCATCTGGAGAGATTCAGTTTTGTACCTGTACCTGTATGTGTATGTCATTTTAAGGTGTCTCAGGAGCAGCCCAGCTGAGCGGAGTTGAGGGACCCAACCGGGAGCCCTGCGGACTGAGGAGGACTCCTACAGTGCAGCCACCACCACCACTGCCACCACTGTTGGGTGGAGTGGGAGGGGCAAGAGCCACTGGCACTGCCTCTGGGGTGGGCGACTTTGGCCAGAGGACTCCAGCTCTTGGGACGAAGGTTTCATCATCTTAAATGGTTTTGAACTAATGAAGCTGTTATTTCCTTAAAAAGATGGACAACTGACTGTGTGGACAGAGTTTGTGGACAGATTTATACACGGTTCATAGTGGTGTAATGCACGCAGACTCCTGAGTTCCCCTGAAGTCTTAGAAGACTGCTTTGCCTTTGGAATCAGAGTTGCAAAGTTCCGTAAAGAATGGCCCTTGCGGATAAGCACGATGCAAGAGACAGCCCTTGGAGAGAATTTGAGAAGGTAGCTGCCCCCAGTGCATGAGCGCCCCCCGCACTCCCTCACTCTTGGGGTGCTGCTGCAAGGCCAAGACCGCCCGGGGGAGATGGCGACCCCGAAGACCTGCCAAGGCCAGGACCACACGGGGGAGATGGCGACCCCAAAGACCTGCCAACCGTGGCCTCTGCGATGCCCCGTCCACTGGGGAGACCCAGGAGGAGGTGTTAAAGGAGACCGTGGGCGCCGGGATGTACGGCCCCAGGGAGGACCTGGAGAAGTTCAAGGCCCTGAGACTGACCTCGGCTAGCTTGCGGCTACTGTGCTCCTGAGAGAGGATACCCAGGAAAAGTGTTAGGCCTAGACTAACGGAGAAAAATACCAATTAACTCCTGGGCTGCGAGCCCTCAACAAAATGGAGTAAGTCTGGTTCACTCCCAGATAGATGGGAAAGTACTCACTAACTTCTTGCCTGACTACTCCTGGGCCTGGGAAACCAACCGACTGTCCCTGGGAAACTACTGAAACTAGGATGTATGGGAAAATATTAAAACAAAGATGTAAGACATATGGCTAACTAACCGCAAAATTCTGCTTCTGTACGATGCTTGCTTGCTACCCCACCTGAATGCACCAGGGCAGACTGCCTGCCAACCAGGATACAGACCAAGCCTTCAAAACCTGACTCCTTAAACACTCGGGCTGCTCTCAGAAACCCCATGTTGGGACACTGAGGCAGTCACCGCCCAGCTCTTCAATAAAAGGACTCTGCTGTAAATTTGGCTTGTCTGACTGTGTGGTCTCTGTGGAACTCCTGGGCACAACAAAAGTTCTAAGACGGTAGTTCTCAACCTTCTTAATGCCTCCGCCCTTTAATGCAGTTCCTGTGGGTCACGACCCACAGGTTGAGAACCACTGGTCTAAGAGGTCTTCTCAAGCAGACCCCAAGGATACACCTGCAAGTCACCTGTACTGACTCAGCTCTTAGGAATTTGTGAAAACTTAAACTTCCTGGGATCTGGAGACTGATGCTTGCTTCTGCTTCTGTAAAAACAGCAGCCCGCTTCTCCAGCTTCATTCAAACCGACCAATGAGGAAGGCACCATGGGCCAGCAGGAACTTTTTGACCTCAGATTAAAAGAACACCGAGCCAGCTGGGGAGCTCGTCCTTTTGAATTCTGGGCGGTTACTCCACTAGCTGAATAAACCTTTCCACTTTTAAACACAGTGTTTGGGTGCTCTTTTTCCCCACTGGGCCTTTTCCTGCAACCGGACACGTGGACAAAGCTGCTGGAGGGTGAGCTCGGGATTGCTCTACGATCTGCCACTTCCTCAACCTGCACCGGAGTAACACACAGGACACCAGGCGCTGCGGGAGGGCGCAGCGGACAGAGCATGCGCAGAGCAGATCCGCGGGGTGCTCTCAGGAGCAGCAGGGGAGACTCAGACCTCTTCGGGTTTGGTGGGTCGCAGGGGCCAGAGGGTTGCTGTTTGAACCAAAGGTATCATATTTTATGACCCGTACTTGCGGGATGGGATAGAGCTGTCCCTAGGGGTGCAGAGGGTCTACTTCCTGCAGGTCTTGCCGCATCGGAGCGACTGCGTCTCCTAACACTGCGATCTCAGGGAACATCACCACCGCCTCATCAATGACTTTACCATAAAGCAGATGAGGCAAGGACTATTCCGTGAGACTGCCCTGGCAGCCTGCTGGATGGGAAAGCATTAGCCCAGGGGTGGCCCTCCTGTGCTGGAATCTGAGCCCTTTCTTTAGCTTTGCTCTGGGTCCATTGAAAGATGCTCCAAGCCTCATCTGTACTCCCGACATGGCCTTGCATAGTGAGCAGGCCTCACTGGAGCTGAGGGAGGCCTCTGCCCCCGTATCTGCCAGGCAATCACGGGTCACATCCCAGAAAGCGTAAGAAACTGTGTAAACAAGGAATTCTTAATAGAACAAGAAGTCATTCATCCCAAGTTCACGGTGCCACATACAGACAGTGGCCAGGTATCTCGGGCGTGGCTCCCTGAAGCTTCCCGCAGCGGTGGAAAGGACTGTCCCTGGAGGCGTCTCAGTGACTCACGCCCTCCCTACAGTGGCACACCCTTCCCAAGCGCCCTTTCCTAACCAGCTCCCAAATCCTGGAACAACAGAGAGCACTCAGCAAGGATGCCCGTGCCAGGAGGTGGTCGTGCAGAAAAACCTGGGTCCAAGAGACAGCGAAAAATAGGTGAACTAACAGCAAAGAAATTGGGTGGTTTTTAAACATGATTTTGGACATATGCATCGTTGATGTTGCAGTGTAAAAACAAGAGCTGGAAAACGGAAGGTGTCTGCTTCCTGAATTGCGGAAAGAGTAGGAAGTGATTTATTAACAACCAACTTCTGTTACTGTGTGTGGTTTTTCATCTGTGCATCAAGTCACAAAGAATAAATAGAGCTTTTTCCTTTATCAATCCCTTGGACACAGCGTGTCCCAAGCACCCTGCTCTAGAGTTAGAAAGATCAAAATAAAAATTATGAGTAAATCCCCACCCTGTTACTCTAGTCCCTTTGGTCTCCAGGGGCTGGTCACCACTTTTTGCTAATAGGAAGATTTAATTACTACAGAAAGAAGAGAAAGGCTCGGCACCAGTGGCTCAACGGGCTAAGGCGCCATCCACGTACACCTGAGCTGGCGGGTTCGAATCCAGCTCAGGCCCGCCAAACAACAATGATGGCTGCAACCAAAGAAAAAAAGAAAATGGCCGGGCATTGTGGCAGGCGCCTGTGGTCCCAGCTACTTGGGAGGCAGAGGCAGGAGACTTGCTTGAGCCCAGGAATTGGAGGTTGCTGTGAGCTGTGATGCCACGGCTCTCTACCCAGGGGGACAGCTTGAGGCTCTGTCTCAAAAAAAAAAAAAAAGAAAAAAGAAAGGGGAGAAAACTGTTGGTCTGTGTTAAGACATTACACTGAGAGAACTGAGGAGCGTACAGGCTCTTTACTGAAAGAGCAAAGTGTCTCTTTCACATCTGAACTGCATCCTGAGTGAGCTACTTGGTTTAAGTCCAGGAGTATCCTCTGATGATGCAAAAAAGAATAAAAAAAGTATTAAGTTTCAAAAAAGAAAAGAACAAACAGGAGGGAGTATTTTGTAATCATGAAAAATATTTGAATCAGATTTAGGAAGGATAATTCCCCACATAAAGATTTATTAAAATTCTAGCCAATTGAAATTTAGTTATTTGATTTTCAGAATAAAGAGGAAAGAAACTATTTTCATCAAGTCCCTACTATTTTGCATATTTTCCTTTACTTTTTAAAAGATATAATCCTCAGAAAAGCTGAGATAGGTGTAATACTCTGCAAGTTACTCATCTTGTAGATAGTTCACAACTTGTCGACCATTCAAAGCTAAGAGAGCGTCCAGATCCCATGCTCTTAGGCCCTATGCACCCAACTTTTTATTGCATAAAAATAAAAGGAAAGCTTGGAATTCCCTTCCCTCTAATGTCAGAATGGTCAATTTCAGTGAAATATTACATCCATTTATAGATTATCTCTCCAAAAAAAAATGATGAAAAATGTCTTTCAGGCAAGTTAAGAGGCTTTTTTCAATAAACATATTAATATGATAAATAAACTAAAATAAAAGGAAGGTTGGGCATGGTCCTTACACCCTAGGAGGCCTAGGTGGGTGGATTGCGTGGGCTCACATGTTCCAGACCGGTCCTAGCAATAGTGAGACCTGGTCTCTAAAACTATGGGGGCACTTGTAGTCCTAGCTCCTCAGGAGGTTGAGGCAAGAGAATGACTTGAACCCAAGAGTTTGAAGTTTCTGTGAGCTGTGACAATACAGCACTCTACCAGGGAGACAAAGTGAGACTCTGTCTCTGATAAAATAAAATAGTCTTACCTTCCAAGACCTGAAAAGTCTAACATTATCATGAATCTCTACTTCCCCTCTGCAAATTAACCCTTGTGAAACTTTAGCAGCTCAAGAAGCATTTATATTAAACAGATATATCTTACTTTAGGGAAAGCTCTATGGTCAAGAAGCTAAGCCATCTGGCAGAGCTTTCAAAACTAAAAGATGAGATCTTTCACCTTTCGGGCAGTAGAGTCATTTTTAATGTGAACTAAGCTAAAATCTTAAATACTTGAGATGATCGAGTAGCCCCCCCTTGCCCAGGAGAGCTTCAGAAATTCCCTAAATTTGAGTTGCTGGCCAGACTGGTTCACCATGCCCGCCTCCCTCCTTGGAGATATCCTTTGTAACTCATTAACAGGTGTAAGGTTATGCAAAACAAAGCTTAAACCGCAAGTCTTAAACCACAAGTCTTAAACTACAGGTCATCAATTTACACAACGGATCTCTTGAGTCTGGGGATATGAAACCTGTATGGCTGGTGGCTTGTTTCTGACTAACAGACTTCCTTATCTTAAAACATTCCAAGCCTTGGCTGCACCCATAGTTCAGTGGCTAGAGCACTGGCCGCATACACGGAGGCTGGTAGGTTCGAACTGGGCCTAGGCTAGTTAAAACAACAATGACAACGACAACAACAAAAACTAGCCAGGCGTTGTGGCGGGCACCTGTAGTTCCAGCTACCTGGGAAGCTGAGGCAAGAGAATTGCTTAGGCCCAAGAGTTTGAGGTTACTGTGAGCTGTGACACCACTGCACTCTACCAAGGGCGACATAGTGAATCTCTGTCTCAAAAAAAAAAAAAAAAAAAAAAAAATCCAAGCCTTTACGCCAAGCTTCATTTGTTTAAGCAATTACAAGTTAAACAGTCTTTAAACCTGTAATGCCCCACTCAGAGATGTCCTGCCTTTTCAGGCTAAACCAATATACACATTCCAGGTATCAGTTTATGACTTTACTTATAATTCCTGTCTTCCTGAAACCTGTAAAACCAAACTGTAACCCAATCATGGTGAGCCCTAAAGTGTGCTGGAACTTTATAAACTGTGAGTTCTTGGGTAATGAGACAAAGAATTGAAGGACACACCACTAACAAACACTAAAATAGACAAAGTTGGGCCCGAATAAGCTCCTAGCTACCACCACTTCCTGTTACCACCTTTCATAGGAAAAAGCACAAAGAAAAACCTTCCTTACCACCCTATCAGGCTAAAGACCACCTGCCTTTGGAGAAACAAACTTCGAGACACAGGGAGTAGCCCGGCCAGAGTCTCTCAATTGGAACCTCTCCTTGGAGCAGACAGGACAACCAGGATGAAATAGAAAGAGATACACACTTCCTTAGGACATTCAGAGTTTCTTGAAAGACACAAAAATGCTCTACAAAGTTAAGATAAAGCTCAACAGGAGCTACCCCTGCCTCCTCAAACTCCCACTTCTTATGCATTTTATAAACTACATTTACCTATTGTGACATTCTTTTTTTTAATCTTTTAATTTTCATCTTAATTGCTCCCTGTATGGTGATCAGTAATGGTGCCATCTGACCTGTGGTTCCACCTGCTTTCAGATAAGTTCCTCCCTATGCTGAAATACCAATTTTCTCTTGCTCAGCTGTGTTACTGGACAAAGAGGGTCTGGCTGCCAGTCACTCTCAGCCAAGAAGCAGAGATGGGGATAGGTCCATCAAACCTTATTTGTCAGAAGGCCGGGATTCTACAGAACAGTGGGAGGAGCCTCTCTAAGACTGTTCTGTTCTTTTACTTTCAGAAGTACAGTTTTATATATAATGGCTCACAGTGAAGACCGCAATAACCCTTATTTCAAATAATAATCAGCACAACTCAGTGACAATCTATTACAACATTTTTAATTTAAAAGTTAATGTCTAAACTATTTAAGATGGGCATCTTTAGGGTGGGAGTTAAATTTATAAAATAATAAAAATGAGAGATAGGAGGTGAAGGTCACTTAGGACCAGAACAACCAGACCAGCTGTGTTATGTCCACCCTAGCCTGACAGACTTTATCTTATTTTGATTACACATGTTTTCATTTGCTCTGTACTTTGTTCAGTTAATTTTTAACTGTTCCATCAGGGCTGCCTCCTCCTCTTCAAGATCCCTTGCTCAAGGCTTCTTGGGCACATGGGCATGGCTGGCCAGGCCATGGTCACACATATCTGGCTCAGAATAAACCTCTTTAAATTATTTTTACGGGAGTTTGGGTTCTTTTCTGTTTATATGAACACCCTTTGTCTTGAAATAAGAGCAACTACTGCCCAGAGGGTTCCCCTGGTTCACAAGGGTGTAGTGTGGACATGAGCAAGAAGAGCTGATGGCTGGAAGAGCTGAGTGACTCCAGAAGTGGCATATGGGAAGCACAGAGATGCTCCAAGAGAATAGTAAACTGACACTGAGACGAGGACATTTTTTCTGTATCTGCTAATTAAAAAACTCATGCGCATATCAGAAAGTATATGACACCCAAGCTGAGTGTTAATTTCCATTTTTCTTTTTTTCTTGCTCTTTTCATCTTTTCTTATACCAATGAAGGATTTTTAAAAATGGAGCAGAAGGTTCTTTTTTATTTAATTAAATCATACCTGTGTACATTAATGTAATCATGGGGTACAATGTGCTGGTTTTATACACAATTTGAAATATTTTCATTAAACTGGTTAACATAGCCTTCATGGCATTTTCTTCGTACTTGTGGTAAGATATTTATATTCTACATTTAGTAAATTTCACATGTACCCTTGTAAGATGCACCATAGGTGTGGTCCCGCCAATTACCCTCCCTCCACGCATCCTTTCCTCTCTCTCTCCCCTTTCCCAATATTCTTGGGCTATAATTGGGTTATAGCTTTCATATGAAAGCTCTAAATTGGTTTCATAGTAGGGCTGAGTACATTGGATACTTTTTCTTCCATTCTTGAGCTACTTTGCTAAGAAGAATATGTTCCAGCTCCATCCATGTAAACATGAAAGACATAAACTCCGTCTTTTTTAAGACTGCATAATATTCCATGGTGTACATATAACACAATTTATTAATCCACTCATGGGTAAATGGGCACTTCAGCTTCTTCCATGATTTAGCAATTATGAATTGGGCTGCAATAAACATTCCGGTATAAATATCTTTGTTATAATGTGATTATTGGTCTTCTGGATATATACCTAGTAGAGGAATTGTAGGATCTAATGGTAGGTCTATTTTTAGATCCCTAAGAGTTCTCCAAACTTCTTTCTAAAAGGAATGTATTAGTTTGCATTCTCACCAGCAGTGTAGAAGTGTTTCCTTTTCTCCACATCCACGTCAACATCTCTGGTTTTGGGAGTTTGTGAAGGTTCTTATAAGGGAAAAGGTTTAAAACTTGTGAGGCATGTCTTCTTTTCTCTAAAAGTAGAGAATTTAACAATGTTTATTATTTCAGTTTTGATTTCCTGAAATCACCATTTTAAACTTAAAAAAATTTTAGTAGAGGGCGGTGCATTGGTTCACGCTTGTAATCCTAGCACTCTGAGAGGCTGAGGCAGGAGGATCCCTTGAGCTCAGGAGTTTAAGACCAGCCTGAGCAAGAAGGAAACCCCTTCTCTACTAAAACTATAAAAATTAGCTGGGCATTCTGGCTGTCACCTGTAGTCCCAGCTCCTTGGGAGGCTGAGGCAGAAGGATTGCTGGAGCCCAGGAGTTTGAGGTTACTGTGAGCTGTGATGATATAGCACTCTAGCCTAGACAACGGAGTGAGACTCATTCTCAAAAAAAAAAAAATAAATAAATAAAAAAAAAAATAAAAAAAAATTTAGATAGGGATCCTTAAAACATTTAAAAACATTTCATATTTTTAGGGATAGATAGAAATTGGCTTATTTCTTCAAACATGAAAAGCCAAACATGTCTTTTGGTTTTCCCAGCAAGTTAATGTAACCAGCTCTATTAACCGATTTCAATAACCCCTATATGTTTTTTCATAATCCTCTCACTACTTGACCTTTTAGGTTGTTTCCCAGAAATGGTGGTTTTCTTCTGAAAGACAAAAGAGCTGGAATTTTGAAGACTTCTGGGGAGACTTCCTGAAGCCATGTTACTCCATGACCTGCCATGACCCGGCATATGATCCCTTGTTTACAAGCCCGTGATCTCTGTTAGGCTGATGGAATTGGGGCAGCTTATTCCAACAAAACTCCTATTGTACTAAAAAATTATTTTCTTCCTTGGCAATCCTTATTGTCTCAGTAATTGGATCTGTGTGTAATGAGTAACTGGACATAGTCTGAAACCTCACTGCAGTCTCGACAACATCAACATGGCTAAATAGATGAATACAGTATCTACATTAACATGGCTAAATAGATGAGTATTGTTATCAGCAGTATCTATATTAACATGGCTAAATAGATTAATACTGTTATCAGCAGTATCTACATTAACATGGCTAAATAGATGAATATTGTTATCAGCAGTATCTACACTAAATAGATGAATACAGCTACCAGCAGCATCTACTCATTGACTGTGAACTTTAGCGTGTCTCACATGGGTTGAGGAGAGCAAGAAAGTTTAACTAAAAGAAAACCTAAGTAGACAAGAGAAAAACAATGGAGGAACTGCTTTCAGTTGTTAACTTTGCTAAATAGTTAGTAGTAAAATAGTTAACCAAGTAAAAGAATAACTTACAAATTGTTTTACCACTGTTATGTTTACACAATAATAACCTAATACATGTTCACCAGGCCTGCATCTTCTCTCTCCCTATTCTGACAAGTTTCCCATCCCTGTTCACCTTTGCCCCCATTCATCGACTTGTCCTTATTTTTCAAACTCCAGGAAGAAAGAGGGAACAGAAATTGTTTTGCTCCCCAGAATTATGTGTTCATGACAATGTCTGGTCCAGATGTATCCTCGGTAACTAGCAACCTGTTGAAATAAAGAACTGTTGTTTGTTTCTTTAAGCTAAAGTATCAGAAACACCTACAAAACCTGCCTCTCCCATGGAAAATGAGAGCCCAGTCTAATCTTCAGCTCTTTGTTTGGCTAAGATGCCAGCTTTTTTTTTTTTTAACTTTCTTGAGCAGACGGTTGCTGTTTATTGGGAAGGAATAAGGGCACAGTGGCTCTGGTGGTAATGGCAAACTCTGAATTCCCACTCTTGGTGCCTGCCTCAGGGCTTTTCTTCTTGGCTCAGCTGTAAATGATTTTTTTTCTCCCAGGGAAAAGACTTAAACTTAACAAGGCTCTTTAGTGATTGCATTTCAATCTTTTGAACAAATAACATATTCTTCACTAATAAGGAAAGAAAACCCAATAGAAAAAAGACACATGATATGAACAAGCAGTTTAAGTGAAATAAAAATATTTTAATTTTGATCAGCAATTCAAAATGTATATTAAAATATATACTAATTTTACCTATAAGATGGATAAAAATGTAGTAGATCTATCATATCCAGTTTGAGTAATGTGTGTGAAAATAGGCACTTTGCTCTACTATTGCTGTATGCAACAATAGAAATAGCCTTTCTTGCAGAGCTATTTGGGAATATTGATCAAAAATTTTAAGTTCATGTATTGCTTGACCTCTGCAATTCAGTGGGTAAAGGGCTAATTATAGCATGGCTTAATACATGTTGGAGGTGGGAGGTCCCGGTTCCCTGAACCCAGTTGACCTGGTTCCATAACTTGGCCGAGCTAGAAAGTTCAAATGAGGCATAGTGGGGACCCCAAGCAAAAGTGGGTGGAGAATGAAACTAAAACTGGAGCAGCACAGGCAGTGTTGTCTCAGATGACCAGACAACTCTTAACAGTTGTTGCTTTGAGGCGAGGACAGAGAAAGCTTAGATGTTAAGTACTTCAGTGTTCCAAATGAGAACTGCCTGTAATATTCTAGGAAGCTGTGTTTTTTATCGCCTGATTTTTTAATATCGTAAACTTAGTAGAGAAAATTTTTAAAGCAAAATTTTAACAATTTAACACAACTGTTTTTATTTTTCTAGTTCTCTTTCCCCCTATTGCATGCATTATTTGGTTACTTTGTGCCATGCACCTTGCCGGACAAGTACAGTGGTACTATGTACAAGCATAGCAATAGCAAGCACACTCTTTTTTGTTTGTTTTGTTTTGTTTTTGTTCAGCAGGCCTTGGTTGGGTTCGAACCCACCAGCCCTGGTACACTTATAGGGCTGGCACTTTAACCATTGAGCTATGGACACTCAGCCGTAAGCACACTCTTTATACACACACACACACACACACACACACTCACACGCTAATGTCCCTGCTCTCACAAATTTAATAGACTTTATCTTTATACATACATGTATTTATTACATCACTATTGCATAGAATTCATGCCTACTATTCTTTTGCTTAATATCATATTTTATTACCTAAGTTTAATAATATTGTAATTACATTGAGTACATTCAAGTGCTATCAAATACAAACCTCAAAATATACATAATTATTCCCCTATAGTTGGGCATTTGTGGGAGTATACCCTTTCTCTGTGAATGGATCTATGATCTAATGAGCTATTAGCATCTACCTGTAAATCATCAAGGGTACTAAGAAGAAAATTGGAGATTGGGACAAAGAGATGTTTCCCATGAATCCTTTTACTACACAGGCAGTTGTAGTTTAATAACTTTTGCTCTTGTGTACATTCTGTGAATGAAGCATTTTGCATATATACCTCTTTTTAATTCTCACAATAATGGTATAATATTAAGGTTATTTTACCAATAAGAAGAGGGAGTTCAGAAAGATTTTGTAAGAAGAATATGATTCACTACCACTTCAAAAGTCTCCTTTCATTATTGTCTTGCTGCTCGGGAACTTGATTAATGCTTACATGATCACTGTATTTAATCCTCCGACTCTAGCCAGATACATATCCTTATTCCTCCTCCATACATACTTAAGACTTCTTCTTCCACTTTGATTAAAACCAGAGGGATAAGAAGAACATAGGATCAGAGGCTGCTGAGGTATTTGATGTGAAGAAAGCAAAGGCAACAGTGGCAAGGCGAGCTTAATGGAGAAGACGAGAATAAACTTATTTTTGAGTAAGATCACCCCAAGGAGAAACTTCTGGTTCTTACACAAAGCCAATCCACTAAAGAGAGTTGAAAATGGTTTCCTCACAATGTCTGGAATCTTGAACTTCAACCTGTACCGTTGTGTCACTCATTTCAGTTGTGCCTAAAGGTCTATCCTCCGGCTATTTCACTTTTCCCGGGAGCAGAAGAATAGTGGTTATGGTCATAGAATTTTAAATGAACAGATTTGGATTAGATTCGTGGGTCTGCTCTTTATTAGATTTTGACAGTTTCTTACACCTCTCTAAGCCAGTTTTGTAAAATGATATGGCATAGGGGGCTGTCGTCATCACCGTCATCATCATCACCATTGCCCAAGTCTAAAAGCGTTTCTGTCTTCCTTACTGGGTTGCACTGCTCTGTTCTTTCCCATTCCCAGATTTGGACTTAGCTCTCAAACCCTGGCTCAAGTCCCCTTTCCCCTGATTTCCTTGACTTGTGCTCCAGTTCTCTGGGTCTATTTCTAGTCTTCAGACCACATCGCTTTCTAAGCTGTCCCTTGACAGGCTGGGTGAGTATAACTCTGTTGAGCACCATCAGGACCAATCTGAACAAGTCCCTCTTTTTTTTTTTTTTTTTTTGCAGTTTTTTTTTGGTCGGGGCTGGTTTTGAACCTACCACCACTGGCATATGGGGCCAGCGCCCTACTCCTCTGAGCCACAGGTGCTACCACAAGTCCCTCTTTTTTGGAACATTGATCAAAATTTCAAGAAAAGACTTCTTGCCTTCTATAAACTAAACCTTTGAACTTCTAACTCTACATTTTCAAGCTTTCTAGAAACTTTGTTGTCTTTCATTTATTCTTGCCCTGAGAGTGACTTATGTGAAAATTCTTGGGAAATGATAAAATGCTACTGAAATGTTGAAATTGCCATTGTTTCTGTCTTCCGGCCAGCTGTTACTAAATTCTTAACACTGAATTACGATCATTAAAACTGTGCATGAAAAAACCTCATTTACGTTTTGATCTCTTCTATATTTTTATATCTACAGCAGACAGAGGTATACGTTTTTAGATTCGAGGGAGAGGGTTTTACAGCCTCATCTTTATTGTCAAGGACTTTTTCAGATGTGAGAACTTGTGCAGTCTGACTCTCACATCAGTAAAGTCTCCCTGGGTAAAGAAAACTAAGAATAAAGTTGGGCTTGTTTAAGATGAACCAGATGTATTTACTTTTTTTATCAAGAAAAGCAGTTTTGTTAGTTTCGATTCATAATCTCAAGTTTATTAACCAAGTGTAAACAAGCAAGGGCATTTGGAAAATATGTTGATAAATGGATATATAATTTATTATGAGGCATTTTTTCCCAGAAGTTGCTTATTATAAGTTCAACCCCCCTTTTTATGGGTCAAATACTTAGTGTGCCACCATAATATTATTTAAATTATGTTTTGCTCTGTTACTTCATAAATGCACTAAGTCAACAAATATTTGTCTTCCGTATTAATAAAAGTTAAGCAATCCTGTAGAACATGGAGAAAATATGAACAGCCACTTAACATGAAAAGATATTGAAATAATTAGTAAACACTTCAAAATGCTTATACTTTGAACAAAAACCAAAATTAAAATAAGACCTTGTTAAATTTATCGTATTGCTGGGTACAGTGGCATAGGCATGTAGTCCCAGCTACTTGAGAGGCTGAGGTGGGATGATCCTGTGAGCATGGGAATTCAAGAATAGCCAAAAAATAAAAAAGATCCATACAGATCTGTAATATCCCACGTTGACCCATAATTTAAGGTGGCACTATCCACTTTCTATGATGATGGAAATGTTCTGTATCTGTGGTATCAACTATGGTAGCCAAGGACTACATGTAGTTATTGATTGGTGAAAATATGGCCAGTGTTACTGAAAATTGAATTTTTTAATCTTTTAAATTTAAGTAGCTACTGATGGCTAATGGTTCCTGTGTTGGACACCACTGCTTGGGACAACAGGCAGTTCATTAAAGCTTTTGTAGTGTTATAAACCTATATACTCTTTTTGGAAAATAATGTGGAGAAATTAAAATTTAAAAGGCACATTTTCTAGATGTAGCAATACTAATATTGGTAACCCATAGTAAAATATTACACAAAAGTGTGAAAAATGTGAAATAATATTTTTGCGGCATACTTTGTGAGAATTAATATTTAGATATCACTTACATATCTTAAAAACAAGTTAAATTAATTGTCATATATGTTTGTTCTATGCAATTGTATACAACTATTTAAGAAAGGACATTAGACCTCTAATATGGACTGGAAAATCTACCATTGATAGCCTAAATAAAAAACTAATTATATAATCAAAAATACACATAGTGTGGCAAACTTACTTCCCAAAGGGAAAAATAAAAAGTTTGCATATATATTTGTCTATGCATCAAAATATATGATAACGTGTAAGACAAAGTACTGCTGGCAATTTTCACTGGAGAGTGAGTTTATATACTGAGGCACTGCTTGAATATTGTAAAAGCATGTTTTCCTTTTCAAATTTAAAAAATTTATATAAAAATATTAATTTTTAATTATGTACTCACTAGACCTAGGCTTGGATTCACATTGTGCAAAATTGTATTCTACCTTTTAAGATTTTACAATTCTGTAGGGGAAATAGACATGAAAAATGCATTATAAGCAGTTGTAAACATTGGGGCTGCTGACTACATCGACATACGAGAGGGGGGGATACATAGCTGTGTATTTACTCTCAATTTTTCTTCTTCATTTTTTTTTGCAGTTTTTGGCTGGGGTTGGGTTTGAACCCGCCACCTCTGGTATATGGGGCCGGGCCAGAGCCCTAATCCTTGAGTCACAGGTGCCGTCCCTTTTTTTTTTTTTTTTTGAGAGAGAGTATCAATCACTCCGTCACTCTGGGTAGAGTGCAGTAGCATCATCATCGTTCACAGCAACCCCAAGCTCCTGGGCTCAAGCCAATCCTCCTGCCTCAGCCTCCCAAGCAGCTGGGATTACAGGTCCATATACACCACCTAGTTGATGCTTTTACTTAGGCTGGTCTGGAATTCCTGAGCTCGAGTGATCCTCCTGCCTCCTTGTTCTCTTCAGAGTGCTAGGATTACAATTGTGAGCCCCCACTCCCAGCATGCTATTGAATTTTGCAGGTAGTATTGTGCTAAGAGTAGCTGCAATCTTCGTGAATGATTAGGGCAAGGTCAGCT
Organism: Perodicticus potto; assembly: GCA_963574655.1. NCBI lineage: Eukaryota > Metazoa > Chordata > Mammalia > Primates > Lorisidae > Perodicticus > Perodicticus potto. The sequence continues at coordinate 2,526 of CAUYRH010053906.1, read as the reverse complement.
GTCTTCTGGGGCCAAGGTCACGTGCTCTTCGTACTGCACAGAAGCCCACAGGAGGTGCTGACCAGGCACAACCTTTTGGTGGTAAAGATCTCTAGTTTCAGTTATCACCGGTCTTGGATCAAAAATCAAACCATCTTTCTAAACTATAACTTTGTTCCCACAGAGTCTCTTAAAAAAAAAAAAAGAGGGTGGCACCTGTATAGCTCAAAGGAGTAGGGTGCTAGCCCCATATACCAGAGGTGGTGGGTTCAAACCTGGCCCCCCCAAAAATGCAAAAAACAAAAGAGCAAACCTTAGAAGTCTCCACATACTTTACAGAATACTGGTAAGTCCAGACTTCATAGCATTACACACGTATGCCAAGATCTACACAGTCTGGACCAGTTTACTTTCTCCATCTTTCTCCTGCACTACATCCCCATTCACTTAGCTCCAGCAATAGACCACTCACTCTTTTGTGAAACAGGCTAAACACCCCCCAGCTTCCAAGCCTTCTTGACACCTTCAATCACACCCCTTGGCCCCTATCTATCTGCTCAATTCCTCTTTGATGCCAGAGGAAGAGCTGATTTCTCCCAGGCTCTCTGTTTTCTGAAACTCTCTGTAATTACTTCTAACCTAAATTAGAGATAGTGTTTACATATTAAATTAGCATTAATTATTTGAATTGCTCGTTACCATTTTCCCTTCTCAATGATGAGTTGCTGGTATCGAGCCTTAATTCATCTCTGTATGAAGTAATGCATGCGTAACCTGGCATACAGGGAGCCCTTGTTATATGGAGCTACTATTTTGTTGTTTATATTCTAAGTGCCTCTTCAAATGCGTATTACAAACGTGATATTTAATCAATTTTGCTTGAATTTGTAAATTCCTCAGAGCACGTACTTTAAAGACTTGTCTATCACCTAAACCCTGGCTGAAAATAGTACTGTCCTTTTGCTGACACCTGTGCTTTTGTAAATCCTGAAGGTTTTTATCTTCCCTGCTTTTAGTTTATGCTACTGCTAATTATCTTTATATCATCACTTAATTTTTTCCCCCAGAAATCTTTATTGAACACCCACTATAAATCAGATAGTTTACTAAGCACTGGGGATACAGAAGTAAATAAGATGAAAATTATTCCCACCACCATGAAGTTTATCATCTAGCAGGGAACATAGTCCTTAAAAAACAAAGGATAGAATCAAAATTTCATATCTGCTATATCAGAAAACCATAGACTGCTATGGATAATTATTTAAAGAGGGGCAATAACTTCATTAGAGGAATTAAAGAAGCCTCCTTGAAGAAATGATCTTTAAGCTAATGTCCAAAGACTAGGTAAGAATTAGGTAGAAAAACGTGGCCAGAGAGAGGGAGGAAGAAAGATGGGAAGATGGGAGAGAATTTAAAAGTAAACTCAGAAAGTACTCAGCATGTTTTACACAGCCAAGTTGTTCAATAATGAGCAGAACTCCAGTTCTCAGTGGTAATTAAATTCCAGGCCTTTGTTCAGTACTTTTGGACCAAATCTTCCTTTCCAAATTTGTCTTTCAGTATTTCCCGTCCAATATATGTCTCGGGCCCCTGGGCCGTGCATGCCCTTACTCAGATTCTTCTCTTTGGTTGGAATGTTCCATCTCTCCATGTTCAAATCCTACCTGTCCTTCCATAGCCAGCTCAAATCTTGAGTTTCTCTCTTATCTGACTCAGTTGGCAATGATGACACCTTCCCCTCCATCATTTCTATGGCACTTTATCTCTTTCATTATCTATATAAATATATGGAATTCATATTTATTTATCTCTATAGTACCCATTCTCAATAGGGGTCTAGCAGAACGCCTGTACAAAGTACATGCTTTATATACATTTTGTCAATAAAAATGACTTTTAATGAGCCATGCGTGACATTGATGAAGCAACTTGGAAGGGGCATTAACAGTCCACAGAGCCTGAAGGCAAAACTCTTTAGTCAAACATTCGCCTAGGCAGGACGTGTATTGACCACATGTATTGTTTGTTTGTTTGTTTGTTTTAATTTTTTTATTTTTATTAAACCATAATTGTGTACATTGGTGCAATCATGGGGCACAATGTGCTGACTTTATATACAATCTGAAATATTTTCATTGAACTATTTAACATAGCCTTCATGGCATTTTAATCACTATATGAAGACATTTATATTCTACATTTAGTAATTTTTACTTGTACCCTTGTAAGATGCACCGTAAGTGTGATCCCAACAATCACCCTCCCTCCACCCATCCTCCCCCCTCCCCTCCCTTGCCCCTTTCCCCATTTCTTGTACTATAACTGGGTTTTAGCCTTCATATTAAAGCTATAGACTAGCTTCAAAGTAGGGCTGAGTACATTGGATACTTTTTCTTCCATTCTTGAGATACTTTGCTAAGAAGAATATGCTCCAGCTCCATCCATGTAAACGTGAAAGAGGTAAAGACTCCATCCTTCTTTAAGGCTGCATAGTATTCCATGGTATACATGTACCACAATTTATTAATCCATTCATGGGTAGAT
>CAUYRH010053904.1:0-45772 GCA_963574655.1 Perodicticus potto | reverse complement strand
GGGTTTGAGCCTGGCCTGGGCCTGCTAAACAACAATGACAACTGCAACCAAAAAATAACTGGGTGTTGTGGTGGGTGCCTGTAGTCCCAGCTACTCGGGAGGCTGAAACAAGAGAATCGCTTAAGCCCAAGAGTCAGAGGTTGCTGTGAGTTGTGATGCCACAGCACTCTACCGAGGGTGACATAGTGAGACTCTGCCTCAAAAGAAAAAAAAAACAAACAAGATTTACTAATTGCGATTTTAGTTGGGAGAAAACTTAAGCTAGAGATAGACTTTTTTCCTTCTGTCTAGGACAACTTTCCATAGACAATTCAAATGATTTTATTTGAGCTATTGCAATTAGGAGATCATTTATTAATGAGGGAACATTTCAAAGAAGAGGGAAAAAATTGGGGCATTTATAGACAAAGGAGCTGTAGCATGAAGGGAAAACTGGAGAGGTTCATTGATAAATGAACTTATAAAAGGCAGATTAATTGGAGAAAAGCTTACAAACCTTATTAACAGGCCCAGATGGAGCCACATGGTGAGTAGCCTCTATCCTAATAGGGCCCCAATATTTATATTATCTTATTTCAGCGAAGAGGAGGGAGGTGGGGAATAAAGGTAATTCTATTAAAGGGCAATAAATAATTACTAGGGGAATAAATGGTTAACTCAGGAGGATGAATGGATGAGAGAACTGAAATTGACTTCTAAGGCGTTCTCTTGAACCTGAGAGACATTGTTCTGTAGAAAGATCTGATCGGGTCTGGTGACACTCTTGGTCTTCTTTTCTGCAATTGATAATGAGATAATAGGGTGGGGTGGGGGAGGCAAGAACCATTGTTCTGTTTGGTGAGTTTGTCAGGTCTTTAGATAGGGAAAAGTCATTTCCTGGGTTTGTTGATTTCTAAGGGCTTTTAAGTCAAATTCAAAATACTCATTATACCAAGGAGTCGTATTTTGGGGGTGATATTTCCTGCACTCCTTCTGAGTTATCATGAAAAGAGGGGATGGGTCTTCTGTTGGAATATGGGAGTGCAAGGTGCTCTCCTCAATCATTACCGCTCATAGTGGCTTTACAGGGCATAGGGCTCAGAGAAATTTGACATTGTCATTTTCAATTTCACTTTGAAATTGAAAACTGGTTACTGGTGGCTTCTATTTTGTTACCTCCAATTTCAAGTGTCTGGATATCCTTCAGAAAGCACAGGCTACTATAATATGTTTTTTGAAAAGTGAAATTATATTGTTCCCTAGAAGCTCAGAACTGACACCTGCATTATTTGCCACCAAATGAATCCTTTGTCTCCAAATGGATGTTGATTAAACATTTTCCCCAAGACATAATGATTTCTTTACAAAACTATCTTCATAATTAGTATGCTTTGGAATGGAATGAAAGCAATTATGGCTAAATTCACAAATCTTTTCTCCGAATGATTTTAACCAGAGTTCACATCACTAAAGGCTTAGGTGCAAAAGATTCAAATTCTTTTGTAATTAAGGGCATCTTAATTTTTCTTGTCTCTTAAGTCATCATCTCTTCAACTTGAACCTCTAGGGCTTTCATAAAATATCAAATTAGCCAAGATACAGAATGACAATGACTAACATATCAATGATCCAGTCATTGATCTAAGAAAGCTCTAGTTCAATGTCTCTCTTTGATGGGAATTATTTTAGCTGGGATAATGTAACTTTTGGTTCATGCCATATGGGAATCACTGTTGGCACCAGGGAGCAGTTTCGTGGAAGACAATTTTTTCTTGAACCTATGAGTTCAGGCAATCCACCCACCTCGGCCTCCCAGAGTGCTAGGATTACAGGCGTGAGCCACCATGGCCAGCCTGGAAGACAACTTTTTCATGTAACAGGGTTGGGGAAAAATGGGAAGGAGGCAGAGCTCAGGAGGTGATGCTGTGCAGCTGGGTTTTTAATAGGCCATGGACTGGTAAGGGTCCAGGTCTGGTGCCGGGGCTGGTGGGGCTGGCAGGGCAGGGAAGACCTCATTCTTATGGTGCTGATAAGACAGCTGAACATCCACAGCTCTATCCTTCTTAAATGAGAGGAGTAGGCTTGCTGCCTCTTATAAATTCAGTTGAAAGGAGAGAGATAGGGGTTAAGATCCACAAAGAGTTTGGATCTCATAAATGTCTCTGCTTCCTGTTTCTCAGACCAGTAGGGATTGGCATGAGCTCACTGGCCCTTCAGTCCTGAGGTCCTGAGGCCTTGGCTCTTCCTCAGAACCTTCTCCTGTGACCAAAGTAGGTAGGAGGAATGAATAATGCATGGTACAGGAAAACTCCGAATGCCTCAGGGGAGAGAATGAGTCCAGAGAATGAAATCCCATTTATATTTAAAACAGAGCAAATGTTTAACTAGTAGCATAACACATTCGGCATACTGGGTCTGATTCCATAAGAGAGATAAGAAGCCCAAGTGCTGGTGCAGGAGAGGAAGGATGGAGCTTTATAACAAAAGACAGGTTAACGAGAGAAAAACAAATAGAAGTTTAGTAACATGTATACATGGCGCATACCGGCAAAAAATGAGTAAATCCCAAAGAGGGACCTTACAACTCTGGATTATGTAGCATTTTCTGCAAAACATTTTTGGAGAAGAGACAAGACAAAGAAAAAGGACCTTGAGTCTCTAGGGGCAGAAAATTGTGAAAAGGCGAATGAATGAGAAACTAATGGTAGGTAAAGTTTGGTTAGTAAAATTGGAACTTCTTCTGATGTCATCTCCAAGCTGATAGTGATCTAATGTTGGCTTTGGTAATCAATCTTTGTCCTTCCTGGTAGCAAGTAGAGGAGGGACACTTTTATAAATTTATGCTCTGCTTTTAGGCAGAAAAGGAGAGGTAAGAGAACTTTCCCTGCATCTGTTGGTTCTCAATTTCAGCTCAAAATAATCCTATGCCAAAGTGACATATTTTGAGGTGGTGTATTCTGGTCTCTTACACAGGGATTAGCCTTCTCAATGTCACGATGGAAGCGTTGGCAGGTATTGTGCCAAGTACTTTGTACTTACTTCCACTGTAAACTAAACTAAAATTCTAAATCCTCCACTGACTGAATAGAACCCCCTCTTGCCCAAGGGAGCCTCAGGAAAACCTTGAAACTGCGTTCTGGGCCCCAAAGGGAAGGGAGGTCAGACACGCTCATCATACCCCCTCCCTTGTGGAATTTAGACTAATTGCAAACTGGACCTAAGGCAAAGGTTAGGTCATGCCTGCAGGCCTGTCAATTTGCTTGACAGATCACTGTGAGTATATTGTGGCTTGCTCTATGATTCACAGACTTCCTTACCTTAAAACATTCCTTTCTACTGATCCCAGGCCTTTAGACAAAGCTTTGTTTCTTTAACCAATTACAAATTGAAGAATCTCTTAACTCACCTGTAAGATCCCACTTTGAGATACCTTACCTTTTCAGGCCAAACCATTGTATACCTTTCATGTATACCTAGTATGATTTATCATTTTACCTGAAATTCCTGTCTCTAAAATGTATAAAACCAAACTGCAACCTGGCTGCCTCAAGTGCATTTTCTCTTAAGAGAAACCTCTTAAGATATGTTCCCCTGGCTAGCTGTCACTCATATTTGGCTGAGAAGGAACCTCTTTAAATGATTTTTTAGAGTTTGGGCTTTTTCATTAGCACCATTTTTGCATCAGTACCATGGAGTGAGTGGGCATTATCAGTCCCATATCCATAGGAAGAAACTGATGCTTGGACAAGTTAAATCACCTAAGTCCATGTACTTAGCAAGGAGCAGAGCTGGGATTGGAAGCGAGGTCCCTCTGACTCTAAATTACATGATGAATCTACAGGTGAGCTGAGGATTTAAGGTGCAGTGATATGAAAAAGTAATAATTTACTGACTATAAAATAAATGCTATGAGAGTTTAAAATTGGAGAGATAATCTTATCTGAGGGAGGTGGTAACATAAAGCATTTTATAGGAAGTACCTTCATTGGGCTTAATAATAGGAGCAGAGTCAAGTGTACTGTTCAAGGGCAGGAGGTGGGGGAAGGACACTCTAAGCCAGTAGTTTTGTGGATCAGAATCACTTGGAGGGGTTATTAAAACACAGATTATTGGGCCCCATCTGCAGAGTTTTTCTTACAGCAAGTCTCTGTAAGGACTTAGAATTTGCATTTCTGATGATTCTTAGATGATGCTGATGCTGCTGGTCCAGGGACCACACTTTGAGAACAAGGCAACAAGGTGTAGAATTATAGGATATGTTTGGAAACCAGTAATTTGTCTAGTTGGGTTCCAGTGAAGGGTTTGTGCAAGCAAGAATATTAGTGGAGATGAAGCTAAAAAAAGTATATATATATATATATATACAAAAAAAAAAGTAAAATCATTTTTGTTATCTTCCAGGAAATAGTTTCATTATTCAAAAAAAATTAAGGAACTGTATTCAATCGCAGGATATTTCAGTTAATACACCTTATGGGAGAAACACATTTCTCTCTGTTGTAGAGTGCATTATTAGTCTCTAGTTTTACCCCTTCCTCTGTCCACACACTCTATCTTGTGACTTCAGATTTCTTCCATAATGGTTGGACATATTTCCCTGCCCATTGACTTTGAGTTTATCGGTGTGCTTTTCTTTGAACAATAGAATGATGCAAAAGTGATGATGCCACGTCCAAGCCTAGGCTAGGTGACCTTGTGGGTTTCCACTTGACCACTTATGCCCCAGCCATCACCATGAGAACTCTGTGCCACTGGGCCACTGGTGCAAGAATGATGGGTAACAATTGGGCAGAGGTATCCTGTTGGGCATATGGTGGAATAGTCACTGCCACTCCCAGATGCAGAAGAAGTAGCAACTATTAGTAATAAGCCTCTGAGTTTTGGGATGATGAGTTTACTAAGTAATAATCTACTGATACCTCTTCTTTAAAACATTTATCATGTTTTGAACATGTGTGTTGTAGGCTGCCTAATCAAGGCACCAAGTTCATTATTCATTTTTCTTTGTATAGAGTCCTAAGTGAAACTCGTTATGCTTGCAGTGTTGGTGATAGTCTTCTGCAAAGTGCCAAGTACATCACCCAGATAGTTCCTTCATAAGAGTATATGCTATAGACTCTGGGCTCTTTTCATATCTTCCTCTGTGGTTTCCTTGATTTTAGGATCAGGCAGAGCCCTTTCACTGGGCTGGAACTTATTATTCTTGAAGAATCTAACAAGCAGCCCATTATGTTGTCAGCACATTGATTAAGAGCGTCTTCAGCATGAAAGATCATTGTCACGGAAATTACACTGCTCCTATCTGTTTTCCTTAATAAACTGGATGCAAATGAGAACCTGAATTTGAGAAGAGAGAAGAGTGAGCTGTTAAACCAAGCCATAAGTTCAGGCCAAATGATAGTTTAGCATTTATAAAATATTGCACATTAAATTTTCATAAAAATCGTTAAGTTGGTTTACTACCTAGATCCTTAATTTGAACCTATTTTGGTTCCTTCGAGAAAAAGCCAGGGCTTCTTGGGCTATTGGGCAACATGGTTCATTCTGGAAGCTAAAATACCTTGATACATCCTCTGTTCTTGTTAACAGGGCTCTGGGACTGCTGGTTAGCAGCTTGGTGACTATGGGGGTTCTGAGTATCTGAGTGAATCTGAGCCCTTGGATCTGTGATCCTCATGGACTTCTCTTTGCCCTGGGGCTGCTGTTCTCTGGGTTCCTGTGTCCTAATAAGAAATACGTATTTGGTCTTTGTCCCTGGTTTTTGGCATAAAGTGCCTAAACCCCTTAGAATCTCTAGAGTGATGACTATCTTTTGTGTGCTAATGGCATAACTGGTAGCTAGGGGGATCCCTGCAGAGTTTTAGGATGGGAGCTGGTAGGTCCCCAGAAAGACCAATCATGATTATGAGATTGGAATTTCAGCCCCACCCTCTGACCTCTGGGAAGGGGAGAAGGGCTGCAGGTTGAGTTTGATCACCAATGATTTAATCAATCATGCCTCCATACAAACCTCTAAACAGTGGGGTTCAGAGAGCAGAGTTGGTGAATACAGCAAGGTGCTGGGAGGATAGTGCCCAGATTGTGTGTGAAAGCTCCACATCCCTTCTCCACACCCTGCCCCTTCACTCGCATCCCCTTCACTTGTCTATTCCTAAGTTTTCTCCTTTGTTCACGGCTAAGTGGCTTCTGAGTTCTGTGAGTGTTTCTAACAAAGAACTAAACCTGAAGATGGGCTTGTGAGACTTTCTGATTTATAGCCAAGTTGAACAGAATGTTTTTTTGGGGGGAACCTGACTCTTGCAACAGTTTTGTGGCATTGAGCCCTTAAATCTGTGGGGTCTGAAGCTAACTCTGGGCACGTAACGAACTGAATTGTAGGAACCCTACTTGATGTCTGAGAGTTGTGAAACTGCCTATAAATAAAATAATGTAAGACCATCAGGAAGGAATAGTGATAAAAGTCTGATTTCCATAGAAGTATAGAGATCTCGAAATGTTGATCAGCCACTGTCCATAACTTCCCTAACGTTGTAAGTACTCACTACTTCAGTGTCATGTCTTCTTGACAGGTGCAAGATTTGTGACTTCTACAACTGCTTCTGTAGGTGACATCGCTATTGCATTGTTTTTTAATTTTTAAAATATTTATTTATTTATTTCGAGAAAGTCTTATTTTGTTGCTCTTGGTAAAGTACTGTGGTGTCATAGCTCATAGTAACTTCAAAGTTTTGGGCTCAAGTGATCCTTTTGCCTCAGCATCACAGATAACTGGAACTATAGGCACCCACCATAATGCCTGGCTACTTTTAGAGACTGGGTCTCTCTCTTGCTCAGGCTGGTCTTGAACTGAGCTCAGGCAATCCACCTGCCTCGGCCTCCCAGAGTGCTAGACTTACATGCATGAGCCACTGCGTTCGGCCCTGACATTGCTATTATAAAGTCTAAGACTGAGATATGTGTGATATTTTCCAAACTCTGGATTTAAGGTGACCAACTCACATCAAGCAGATCAGTGGCCATGTGTAGAAACCGAGCCAATGAGTCTTGCAACTCCCTACCTAGGAACTGTCTGAACCGAGAGGATGATATCTGCTTCCCAAACCCCTGAGTTCATCCCCAGCCAACCAACAGACCCAGTTCCATAGCCCTTTGTTTACTAAACATCTATAAAAACCTTAGCCCCCAAATTCTTGCAGAGATGGATTTGAGAAATTACCTCTATCTCCTCACTGGCGCCTTGTGATGTTAAGTCTTCCTCCACTGCACCTCCTATTGTTTTGGTATATTGGCCTTTATCTTGGTGGTGGGCAAGGGACTCATTGAGGAGTAAGAATTGGAGAGCTGGTTGGTGTGAGGAAAAAACCCACACATTTGTTGTGAGTAAAAACAGGACATAGTTACCCTTCGAAATTCCCCACTGCCTAGTCCTGCTTTCTGGAGAGTGTCTTTCTAGTTACGGACAGTTCTAGCAGCACGATTGTTCTTTATGCAGGTACCTATTCCACAGATTTGGAATTGGTGGGTCTGATGTGGGGGCCTAGAATTTGTATTTCTAACAAACTCCCACATGATGCTGATGCTGCTGGTCTGTAGACCTCACTTCCCATGGCTTTGTTCTATTCACCTTTTGAGTTCCTTTACAAAATTCTTTATTACTCAGTTCCCTAAAATTTTCTTCCTATTTTCATAGGTTTTGTCCATCTCTGACAGTGGAAACCCTAAATCGATTATATCTTTTTCTTCTGATGGACACTTAATTGGCCCTCTCTCAACAAGTGTGTATGGGGCAGAGGCCTCCATGATAAGCATTTTTCTTCTCTGTTCAAAGCCCATGCGAATAATAGAAATACAGTGAAACTTATGGTATTTCTACTCTCCAGTGATCACGAATCTAAATGAGTAGTAAAGGGTTAACCTTGCCCAAAGATATGTTGATAGAAAAAAAACAAACTCTGTATATTACTTCAAAGAGGTTTATTCTGAGCCAACATGAATGACAATGGCCTGGGAAAACCCAAATCCAAGATGTCTTGAGTAAATGGTTCCACGGTGGGCAGATTACTTTGGTTTTATACATTTCAGGCAGGCAGGAGTTACAGGCAAAGACATAAATCAATAATACATGGATGATATCCATAAAGGCAGGCTGTCTTAAAGCAGAGGTTAAAAGTCATGGGTGGATAGAGATTTTTTAATGTGTAACTGGTTGAAGGAGTAAGGCTCTCTTAAAACTAAGAGTCTGTAAAAAGAAATGATTAATGTAAGAGGCTCTGTTATCTCATATAATATCATGACAACAAAAAAGAAATGTTGAACTAGACTTAATGGCTTGTAAGATATGACTAAACCCTTGCCTTGCTTGGCCTTTCATCTTATTTACAACTTGGTATCTTATTTCCACAAAGAGTCCATTTTGTCAGTCTTATGATCTCTGTTTTCATTTTAATGGTGGTCAGTTGTTTTGTCTAAATTCTAAAAGGGAAGAGAGTGTAATGAGGTGTGTACAACTTCCCTTCTCAGCATGGCCCAGAACTCAGTTTCTCAAGTTTCTTTGGGGACTCCTTGGCCAAGCAGGGGGTCTATTCATTCAGTTGGGTGCTTAGGATTTTACTTTTAGTTTAAGAAACGTTTGACCCTGGCCTGGCTTCTTGGAGGTAACATGTAAGTCCTTACAACACCCTGTTTGGTAAAAGATATCTTTGTTTCTTTGTTTACCTGGGAGCCTTGGGTCATATCAGATAGTCTATGCTAACATAGATAAGTCTATATATCTTAGTCTGTTTAGGCCACTGTAACAAAGTACTTTACATTGGGCAATTTATAAAGAACATAAACTTAATGTTCAGTTTCTAAAGGCTGTAAAGTCTAAGATCAAGGTGCCAGCAGATTCATGGCCTGGTGTGAACTCTCTTTTAATAAATGGTACCTTATTTCTGTGTTCTCACATGGCAGAAGGGATGGAAGGGCTTCCTGAAGCCTCTTTTCTGAGGGCACTAATCCCATTTATGAGAGTGGAGACCTAATCACTCCTCAAAGGTCCTACCTCTTAATACAATCACACTGGCAATTAAGTTTTAACATATTAATTTTGAAGGATCAGCATTCAGGCCATTGGATGGTGTATTTATAGCGGAAGCCTTGGGCAATATCAGCTTGGCCTCAAGACAAGCTGGAGACTACAGCCAGCTGCGTAGATGATTAGCCCTCTCTACATGTCTGAGCTCCAATAAAAACTCTGGATACTAAGACTCAGGTGAGCTGCCCTGGTTGCCAATACTTTGTGCATGTTGCCACACATCTTTGCTGAGGAGTAAGCACTGTCTGCCTGACTCTACTGGGAGAAGATAGCTGGAAGTTCGTGCCTGGTCTGTCTTTGGCTCTAACCCATGTGTCTTCTTCCTTTGTTGATTTTTTTTTTTTAATTGTTGAATCATAGCTGAGTACATTAGTGCAATCAAGGGGTACAATGTGCTGGTTTCATATACAATCTGAAACATTTTCATCAAACTGTTTGACATAGCCGTCATGTCATTTTCTTAGTTATTGTATGAAGACATTTGTATTCTGCATTTAGTAAGTTTTGCCTGAGCCTGCCTAATCCTTTGTTGATTTTAATCTGTATCTTTTCACTTTAATAAACTACAACCATGAGTATAATGACTTTTCTGATTTTTTTGAGCCTTTATAGTGAAAAATTAAACCTTTGAGTGGTCTTAGGGGAACTCCAAATCCCCAACAATACACACGTGCAAAAGAAAATTACCAGAAGTAACAGGCGCCAAGTGCTAAGAAGGAGAGGAAGTGGTAAGTTGCACAGGTGCTTGGTGAAGAAAGTCACCCTTTGGTAGGAGGGATCAGGGAAATCTCTTGGAGGAGAGAGGACTTGAGTTAGGCCTTGAAGGAGCATGATATTAAAACAATTAAAAAATTCTAAAGTTTTCTTTTCCTTAAAGTTTTTATAATATAGAAAACTATGGAGGAAAAAGTGGAAATCATCAATAACCCTAATTAAAAAAAATCACCAATGTAATATGTTATTGAATTTTCTTTTGGTCCTTCTTGTATGTGCACATAATTGTTTTTAAGTTTTAATATAGAAAATTCCAAACATACATAAAAGCAAAGGCAATAATAAACTCCATGTATCTATCACCTAATAATCAAATTATGGCCAATTCTATTCTCTTTGTATCCCCTTTCATTACATCTACCCCCTGGATTATTTTGAATTAAACCCCAACCAGTGTATACTTCCACTTGTAAATATTTTGGTATGAATCTCTAAGAGATAAGGACTCTCCTTCTAAATGTATCACAATATCTTAATCACCTTCGCCTCTAAATAAGCAATAATATCTCTAAGTCATAAAATACTCAGATAATGTTCACACTTTCCAACTTGTCCTTTAAATTCTTTTTTTTTTTTTGTAAACACCTTTCAACTGGTTAATGTGTCTCTTAAGTCTCTTTTATTACAAAGTCAACTTTACTAAGGTAGAATTCACATGTAATAAAATGCACCCATTTTAGGCGTACAATCTATCTGCCTTTATAACTACCATCCCAATCAAGACATGGAATTTCCATCACTCCTAAAAGTTCCCTTGTGCCTCTTTGAAATCAATCTCTCCCCTCCCTCCACAGCTCCAGGCAACCTCCTGTTAGCTTGTCACTGTGATTTGGAGTGCAGGTTTTTGGTAAATCTCCCTGGTCACTGCCCTTCAGCCAACTCCTGGATTTTCTCTGCTGCCACTTTGGAGCCCTCTGGGGCTTATAGGATCAGCCTCACTTGTTTCAGGTCTTCTGGGGTGGAATGGTCTCAGTTCTGATTTCTCCACTGTTCCAACTCCTGCTCTCTTCTTGGGATTTGAAAAACATGATATCCTTTTGATGGCTTTTCTTGTTTTCCTGTGCTATAATGGTCTTTTTAGTTAAAAAAAAGTCTGTAACCTGTCAAACTCAGCAGGGATATAAACAAGAAATAATTTTTATTTCTGTCATTGCCTCTAGCCATACTTTGTCAATTTCCTTTCCTGTCCCTTAATACAATCACGGGCAAATTCTTTAACTTTTTACTTACTTTCAACCCAGTCCAGGCCAGCCTGAAACTTTATAGTTGATCTAAACTCTTCTCCCTCTTCCAACCTGTGACTCCAGGGACCTGTAGTGTGGCTTAGTCTTTTCTCAAAGTATAATCATGTGTCAATTAAGGACGGGAATACGGTCTGAGAAATGTGTTGTTAGGTGATTTTGTCACGGTGCAAACATCATGGTGTATTTACACCTAGATGGTATTTATACAACCTAGGCTCTATTGTACAGCCTGTTGTTCCCAGGCTACAACTTGCACAGTATGTTACTGTCCTGAATGCTGCAGGCAGTTGTAACACAATGGTGAGCATCTGTGTATATAAATATAACCAAACATAGAAAAGGTATAGTAAAAATACGATCTAAAAGATTTTGTAAAAAGGTTACCATGACTGGGACTTGTAGGACAGTAAGTTGCTCTGGGTGAGTGAGAGGCCAGTGACTGTGAAGTCCTGGGACGTTACTGCACATAAACATGTACACTTAGGTTACACTACCTTCATAAAACTCTTTTTTTCTTCAGTAATAAATGAATCTTACCTTACTGTAACTTTTTTACTTTAAGCATTTTTTTAACGTCTTGACTCTTTCGTAATCACATTTAGCTTAAAACACAAACACATTGTATCACTGTGCACAAATATTTTCTTTCTTTACATCTTCATTTCTATAAGCTGTTTTCTATTTTTAAAGTTTTACATTATTTTTTACTTTTAAAGCCTTTAAAAACCCACAGTAGGCCTCCACAGGGCCAGGGTCCTCAGTGTCGCTGGCTTCCTCCTCTTTTCTATGTCTTCTCACTGGAATGTCTAAAGGAGCAAAGAAATGCATGGAGCTGTCACCGCCTGTGATGACAATGCCTTCTGGGACAACTCCTGAAGGAGCTGCCTGGGGCCCTTTTATAGTTAACTATTTTTTTTAAAATAAGTAAAACTACTCTTTTAAATAACAGTAAAAATATAGTCTATTAAATATATACCCTAGTACATAGATATTATCAAGTATTGTGCACTGCACAGGACTGTACGTGCCATGCTTTTATATGATGGTCAGGGCAGTGGGTTTGTTTCCCCCAGCACCACCACAGATATATCAGTATTGGGTAGTGCTATCATACTAGGCAAGAGGAATTTTTCTTTCTTTTCTTTTCTTTTCTTTTTTTTTTTTTTGAGACAGAGTCTTACTATGTTGCCCTCTGTAAAGTGTGGTGACGTCATAGCTCACAGCAACCTCAAACTCTTGAGCTTAAGCGATTCTCCTGCCTCAGCCTCCCAAGTAGCTGAGACCACAGGCGCTTGCCACAACACCTGGCTATTTTTCTGTTGCAGTTGTTATTGTTGCCCCGATGGCCCCTGCTGGGTTCAAACTTTCCAGCCTTGGTGTATGTGGCTGGCGCTGTAACCACTGTGCTACGGGTGCTGAGCTGGCGAGAGGAAGTTTTTGCTCCATCGTCTTCTATTTTCTGGTTCTTCCAGAATTGGGGGGAGGTAAGAGGGACAGCAGAGACAGAGCTCCATGCAGCTGATTGCCTGTGAATAAAGGACGCCAACCTGACTCTGCTCGGCTTAGAAAGCTCGCGTCTGGAGAGGGAGGCCTCCTCTGACACGGGTGCTCTGGAGAAAGTGCCTGGTTTTCTTTAGGGGCAGTGACTGCCTGGAGAAAATGGCAGCTGTGTCTCACTTCAGGCCATGCTGGTGACCTAGCCGCATAGCTAAGGGTGTGTGTGTGTGTGAATTTTCCTAAACCATGTAGCTCAGCCCTGGGGAAGTACAGTTCCTCACAGAAAATGTGGGATTTTTTTTTTTTTTTTTTGAGACAGAGTCTGACTCTGTCACCTTGGGTAGAACACCATGGTGTCATAGCTCACAGAAGCCTCAAACTCCTGAGCCCATGTGAGCCTCTTGCCTCAGTCTCCCCAGGCACTGTAGGTGCCTGCCACAACACCCAGCTCATTTTTTCTATTTTTAGCAGAGACGGGGTCTTGCTCTTGTTCAAGTTGGTCTTGAACTCCTGAGCTCAAGCAGACGTTCCACCCACCTGGGCCTCCCTGAGTGCTAAGATGATGGGTGTGAGTCACCATGCCCAGCTGAAAGTATGGGTTTCTTTTAACACAAAGTCGAGGGAAAACAGGCTATGTGAACAGGTGCCCAACACACGTGCTTGAAGACCTGCCTTTGGACAATTACATATAGAAAAGGAGAAGCAATTTTCCCAAAAGAAAATGGTATGGCATATACCAAAGCCATCTTTTAGGAAAATATGGTGTGTGAAAAGGTTGAAGTTTAAACTTCAGGAACTGTAGTGTTTTTTACTTATGTGTTAACAGCATCCTTTCTTTCTTTCCTATAGGCGATGGTGAGAAACCGGGTTTTATTATCACAGCTTGATAAATATATCTAAAATGTTTGTATTAAGTTCATCTCTTCCTGGATTTGGCATTCTTTTTCGAGTTGACTTGTAAATTGCTTTTAACTCTTACCCGCGTGCACAGTTGTCCCCTCTCCAGTCTCCATCTTATAATGGCCTCTGCAGCGACACAGCAGCTTGTCTTTCTCTTCTCAGGCTATCATTAACTGCAAGACCAAAAGGCTGTCTGACCAGGCCTATGAACCAGGGATGACTTTCTCTTCTCTCAAAAATGAATTATGAGACTCTACTAGTGCTAGAAGCATATTTAATAAAGGAGCTTCTCCAGATGGTCGAAGGTAGATAGTTTCAAATTCAGAACAGTTTTCATTATAATTGCACCACCACGCACAGATTTAAACTGACACTTTGGGGAGTTTACAGATGAGATGCGCTGCAATCTGCTACCAGGCAGTATGGTCACTAGGTTTTATTGTTTCAGAAATCGCATTATGGCTATTGAAAAGCACTAATTGCCTACAGTTTGGAATGATAGAGGAGCATATTACATTTGTTCTACCCTGTAGACCCTTGTTTCACAAAGACAATTTAAAGTACATAAGAAAACAATCACAGATTGTTCTAATCTCCATGGCCTTTGCAAATTGTTTTACTCAAGTGAAAGGGCATTTTGAATACATTTTTGGGGCATATAAAATCCTCTAATGAAAGTAGTAAAATATAGTGGGAAGAAGATGGACTGGATCTGAATTCCAGTTTTTGTCCAGCATCCTACAGGATTTATGAGCATAGTTAAATTGCTCAAACTCTGTGGGTAACATGTTCCTTTACAGTGAATTGGGAATCTCAGTTGGACTAGGTAATGCCTAAGGTGTCTTGTAGCCACAAAATCCACTGGTTCCACATTGTATCCTGAAACAAATATCAAAAACAAATCAATTATTTGTATCATCTGCTTGATTATTAAATAGCAAGCCTCTATTTTATTTATCCTTTGGCATTATTTATATTTAAAAAAAATTTGGGAGAGATCTACCATCTCATTATATTTTCTAATTTTGTATTGCTAGTATAAAGAAAAACTTTGATTTTTTTTTTAATACTTAGCTCATATACAGCTGTGTTACCAAGTGCTTTTTGTTATAATAGGTTTTTATTTGAAGTGCTTGAATTTTCTGGAAATAAAAGCTATAAATAAAGATTTTAGAACCTCAAAACTAATGTTGAAGAATAGTAATGATAGCAGGCATCCTTTCTTGTTTTTAACTTCAGCAATATGTCCGTATTTACTGTGACATTTGCCAGTGATATATGTCGAATGCCCTATCAAATTTAGGATATTTTCTATTTTAGTTTTACTTAGAATTTTTATATGATGCTTTCCTCACATCTCTCAAATAACCACGTGGATTTTCATCTTTAATCTACTCATATAATGAATTGAATTAATATATGATTTAACCTGATGTTAAATCATTTAAAAATTTTAAACCATCTTAAAATTCCAACTCGTTCACTGTGCTTCAAAAATACACTTGCAAATCCAATGTGTTACTATGTTATATAAGTTTTTCTGCATCTATATTATTAGTAATGCAGGACTATAATTTCTTTGTACTTGAAAAAGTTCTATTCAAAATATAAGGTTATGCTTACTTCTCAAAACAGTTTGGAAACTATTGTTTCATCTTCTGTGTTCCGTCTTAATTCGAGTAGCATAGGAATTAGCTGCTCTTAAGGGAGAGAGAGAATTCATGGGCGGCACAATCTGAACCTTCTTACTTTCACAGTCGGTATTTGACATTTTTTCCCCAGTAATTCTATGGTTATTGTGCAGTTCTTTTACCTCTTCCTTTTTTTTTTTCTTTTTTTTCTGAGACAGAGTCTCATGCTGTCACCCTGGGTAGAGTGCTGTGGCATCACCGCTCACAGCAACCTCAAACTCTTGGGCTTAAGTAATTCTCTTGCCTCTGCCTCCCAAGTATCTGGGACTACAGGCACCTGCCACAATGCCTGGCCTTTTTGTTGTTGTTGTTGCAGTTGTCATTGTCTAGCTGGCCTGGCTGGGGTCGAACTCACTAGCCTTGGTGTATATGGCTGGCACCCTACCTACTGAGCTACGGGTGCTGCCCCAGTTCTTTTACCTCTTCTTGGGTCTATTTTGGCAATTTATCTTCCTAACTGCCACCATTTCACCTTGGCATTCAAATTTATTGGTATTAACTATTTTAATTGCTCCTATATCCATTGTCTCCTTTCTGATATTTATTACTGCTTTATTCCCCTTCTCTGTTTCTCAAATTGTTTTGCGAGAGTTTGTTCTTCTCATTCACCTTTTCAAAGACCCCATTTTTGGTTTTTCTTATAACATGTTTAGATTGTAAATAGGAAAAGGAATTTAACTTTTAGGTTAATGATTTATTTGCTCCACTAAATTGTGGATATTCCAAAAAGTCCATTTGTTATTTTATTTGCCCTATTTTTTTTTTTTTTTTCTGAGACAGAGCCTCAAGCTGTCGCCCTGGATAGAGTGCTGTGGCATTACAGCTCAGAGCAACCTCCAACTCCTGGGCTCAAGTGATTCTCCTGCCTCTGCCTCCCAAGTAGCTGGGACTACAGGCACCCAACACAATGCCCAGCTGTTTTTTTGGTTGCAGCCATCATTGTTGTTTGGTGGGCCCCAGGCTGGATTCAAACCCACCAGCTCAGGTGTATGTGGCTGGCGCCTTAGTCACTTGAGCCATAGGTGCTGAGCCAACCTTTGCCCTGTTACATTGAGTTTAGAAGTGGGCCAGAACCGAGGAGATTAACCTTAACTGCACTGTGAACCATTTGTAGGGGAGGATTATGACTTGATTACTACGTCACATCAACTTATGTATGGTTCAGAACTAACTGCTTGGCAGTGTAAAGGTGGCTCATGTGTGGTTAAGGCTAATGCTTTGGCACTAGGCAGAATCCTGGCTCTGCCACTCACAGTGGTATGACTTTGGGCAGGTCCATTTGCTACTGGTCATCATCTGCTTGCTTACTTAGGAACTGTTGAATGAAAAAGGACATGAAAAGCCTTTAGCTTGGTGCCTGGCACGTCAGGAAAGTCAGTAGATGGTAACAGTAGTAGCAGTTGTTCTTAGTCTGATATCTGTCAGGTTGGGGGGGGGGTCTTTGCTCTTCATTCATAAAAGGGGAGGCTTTATCTTTCCAGAGCTTTTGAGCAGGCAGATCTAAAAGTGCTTTCTCTCTGGCAGCACGAGCTGATTTCCCATCCCATGCCAGGGCAGCACGGCCTTGGGAATTGTCGCTTTGGCACCCAGCCGGCGTGGAGCATTAGCCCACCTTGTCAGACCCTCTTGTCTGCACACCTTGCATTTAGCAGTAACATGTGGGCAATAAGGCAGCACGGGGTGGTGGTGGGGGAGAGGTGACCGATGTGTGATGTGTCCTCCATCTGGGTTTTAAATTTAGGAGGTTTCACATGGCAATTAAAGTGATCCGTTGCCATCTCTTTGTAATGTTGAGAAGGGTATGAGTTGTCTTTGCCCCTTAAGGCTGAGGGTGAGGTGGAGTTAAGTTCTGTCCCCTGAAAGGTTTCCCACCCTCCCTTCCCTTTCCATCCCGATCTGAACAGTTACCATGCTGTATCTGAAGGGAGCCAGGCCGGAGGAGGTCTTGGAAATATGCCCTAAAATTAGAGTTTATCGATTTTTGTGAAATCTCAGCTCTTATTCCATGGGACAGGTTGCTTGAGAAGTTAGAGCATTACTTCTCCCACCTCCTTCTGCCTCTTTCTGCCCCCCAGAAGCTGGCAGAATCTCTTCAGATTTCTCCTGTGGGATCTTTTCTTGCCCGCCACGCTCCTTGTTTTCACCTGTCTGGAATATGGCTATTGGAAGGGCCGAGTCCTAGGACCACAGAAGCTGGCATAGTTCTGCTCAACTTGCAGAGCCCAACGCAATGCTGTGTCACTGAGCTCTTAGAATAATCCAATGAGGTGAGTAAAACCGGGAGAATTATCATCTCTGTTTCATAAACGAAGAAACTGAGGCCCAGGGAGGTTAAGGGCTTTGTCTAGAGTCACAGTTCACAGACCCAAAGCATGCTAAAGTTCTGCTACTAAGCCTATGGCTGCTTCCACTGACAGGGAAGACTCTTTGTGGAGAACAAATCTCAGGTTGGAGATCTTGCATCTGGGGTTCTTGGGGCTCCCTGCCTGGAGTTCCTCCCTGAGCTCAATTTCCCTTAGTGAGGAAGGGGTCGAGGGGAGGAAGAGGGTGAGGAAGCGGGTAGGAGGTAGGAGAAGTAATGCTCTAACTTCTCAAATGATAGGAACTTTTATCTCCACTTTAACCTCTTCAGCTGCCCCAACCATTCCCAGAGATGTGATCTTTCGGTGTCTCTGATTTGAGCTAGTTTCTCCAAAGTTCCCTGTGTAGTTTAGTTCTTCAGTTCCTCCTGGCACAACAGATGCTATAAATGTAAACTGTCATCTCGTTGCAATGGGCCTGAGGGAAAGAGATGACATTTCCTTGTGAGACTAAGGAGGAGCAGAAGCAGGTGTGCAGAAGGGTTGTTTTGCAAACCAAATATTGTGGAACGTTTCTTAAAGTCTTAAGAGAGACATAATGTCTACTGAGAGGGAACGGATCACGGTCCGTGGGTCCTTCTATCTACAATGGTAAGAAATAAGCGTGTGGGACGGGTTGTGTTCGGAGTGGTGCACACTGCAGTCCCAGGTACTCGGGAGGCTAATGCTGGAGGATCACATGAGCCCAGGGCTTTGAGACCAGTTTGAGCAACATAACTAGAGAATCTATTTCTAAAATGCTGAGTTTTTCATAGGGGTGAGGGTCATAAAGGTGGGTTCCCTAAAAAAAGGGGCAATCACTGGTTAATTTTCACAAACTGGGTCAGCATTGGTTCTCGACCAGGGAGTTTTTTTTTTGAGACAGAGTCTCACTATATTGCCCTGGGTAGAGTGCCGTGGCGTCACAGCTCACAGCAACGTGCAGCTCTTGGGCTTAAGCGATTCTCTTGCCTCAGCCTCCCAAATAGCTGGGACTACAGGTGCCCTCCACAGCGCCTGGCTATTTTTTGGTTGTAGTTGTCATTGTTGTTCGGCAGGCCCGGGCTGGATTCAAACCTGCCAGCTCCATTGCATGTGGCTGGCGCCCTAGCTGCTGAGCTACAGGCGCTGAGCCAACGACCAGGGAGGTTTTGCTCCTCAGGAGAGTTTTGACAATGATGTGAGACATTTTTGATTGTCATAATTGGGGAGGGATTTAACACTGGCATGTAGTGGGGTGGAGGCCAGGGTGCTGCTGAACATCGTACAATGCACAGGACAGTCCCTGGCAAGGAATTATTCAGCCCAAATGTCAGTGGTGCCAAGGATGGGGAGCCCTGGGTTAGAGAGGCCCAGCATGTGACAGTCACCCTGGAGATGTTGGTCAAACGGTTGGGTGCTGGTAGAGCTTTGAGTAGGGCAACCCTGGTCAGTATGAATTTGGGGGATCAATTTTTGTAATTTGTTTGCCCTATTATTATTCTTAAAGTCACAAAATAGATGTGATTATGTTATTATTGCAAAAGCTTCAAACAATTCAGGGGTGAGAAGAGTAAACTTTGAGTGTTCTGCCTGGATTCCTCTCTTGTTTCTACCCTTTGTCTCTATTCTCTCTGCCCTCTCTTTTCTGGGGGCCAGGGTCTAGGTACCTTTAGTGGACACACACATTTTTTTCTTACATAGATGAGCTCATTCCACACACACTCCTCCAGAACATACTTTTTTCCCTCTTAACTCCCTAATAAATAATCTTCTGGGATGTTCAAAGTTTCATGACAAATAGATGGTCTCAAATTGCTGGAGCAATATCTTATAACACCCTCTCTAAGCCAGGCAGGATATCAGACCTCAACACTGATATCCCCACACAACACTGTTAAGTGCTAGTTTATTCCCATTTCATGATTTAGGAAACTGAAGCACTCAGAGACAGTCTAGGTGAGTCCTTGCTTTTTACCCCTGTACTATCCACCTGGCCCGAAAATGATTATCCACACATCAGAAAAACTTTGGTGACATCCATGGATATTGGTGTTCAACCCTGTGCCAAATGTCTTTGTCCTCCAGGAACTCCTGGTCTCGAGGGATAACAGACAGGTAGACAGATGACAGCAGCTTACAGCAGCACACTGTGGTAAGAGCAGTAAGAGGGACAAACTTAGGAGACAGCAGACACCACTTGATTTGTGCCCCAAATCCAGGAAGGCAGTCCAGAGCCATTCTTAATTAGAAGTGGTCCATCCTTAGCATTCAGCCTTTGCATCTCTGACTTTTGAAGCATGCCTAATCATAATTTGCTTTACCATCTTTCTTCCGAATTTTATAGCAGGAGCCATCAGTAATCAAAATAACTCTTCAGGCTTTAAGGTTTGGCATGCCATTGTGTCCATTCCATTTCCAGAGCAGAACTCAAGATGTCCTTTCTCATTATTTCCAAACTTTCAAATGTGTTTAAATACACCCTGTATTGTCATCTTTCTTTCTTTCTTTCTTTCTTTTTTTTTTTTTTTTACCGAAGACGACTTTTCAATTACTTAATAATGTTAAATACACAGGTACCCACTAGAATATAATCCGGTTCAAGAAGCCCTTAGTTATGTCCAGGCTGCACCAGGCACTGTAGCAGGTGCTGGGAAGGAGCTAGCAAGTACAGTCACATTATGTTGTGACAATGGAATGAGTAAATGTAAAGATGACACATAAAAGGTTTAGGAGTCAAGAGCAGGACATGGACACAGCCCTTTGTCTGTGCTCCAGGTTATATCACACAGGATGACCAACAGTTCCTGCTTGCTTGGACTGAGGAGTTTCAGGGATGCAAGATTTTCATAGGATGTAAGATGTCAGGAAGTTCCAGAAAACTGGGAAAATTGGTTATCATAGTGTTAAATCAAATAAGAAGGACACCATTAGCCCCAGGTTGTCTCTGTAACTGAGAAATGAGCAAGCCAAAACCCAATTCAATATAAACAGTAAAACAAAATTTAATCTTAACCAGTCAGAAACCACAAACTAACCCCTAACTAGGGGTTTTTCATCAGATCATACCCAAATAAATGCCTAGTTGTAGCCAATTAAATATGTTTTCTACTTTACTTCTGTGTTTGGCTTATAAAACTTCTGTTCATGCTGTGGAGTAGTGCTCCCTGAACCTCTTCCAGTTTTAAGTGCTGCCCAATTCATGAATCTTTTAATGCTCAGACGCTCATAGATTTATTTTGTCTAAAGTTTTTCTTTTGACTAGACACAGTGGCTCACACCTATAATCTCAGCACTTTGGGAGGCCAAGTGGGAGGATCACTTGAGGCCAGGAGTTTGAGAACACAGTGGGCAACATAAGGAGACCCCATTTTTACAAAAAATAAATAATAAAAATGAAAGTTTTTCTTTTTAATGATGCATGAGAAAAAACACTACACTTCTGTAATCACTCTAGCTAAGTTACTTAGGCACTAGTTAAAAAAAAAAGACTGACAGATGACAATTAAAGTCTCTAGTATTGATGAGATGGCAGCTCTGGATGTTCAGCTCTTGAGAGAGTCCTGGCCACTCTGCTATTGTTTGTTGTGTAGTGAGGTTTCAAATCCTCTGTGCCATTTGAGCAATTTTAATTGTTATAAGGTTGGTGGGCCAGTCCTCAAGAGCCTTCCCAAGAGGTTAGGCTCTGGGGAATCTGCTGTTAGTCCTTACTGGCAGGTTGGCTGTGGAAGGCTGACTAATGCTCTCTGGCTAGTGTATTTGTCATATGAAATAGGATTACCAGAGGGATGAATATACATATCTTCTGATCTGTATTCCCTGACAGGGGACATTTACATAGTACATTAATCAGGATATGGGTTCAAATAAAAGAAGCAGAGATCCATGTTTCATATAGCCCAAATGCAATAGAAATTTAGTTTCTCTCCCATAAAAGACCAAGTCCAGAGAAGACTTTAAGGACCCTTGGCTTGGTGCTCATAGCACAGCGGTTATAGCACTAGCCACATACACTGAGGCTGGCAGGTTTGAACCTGTCCTGGGCCAGCTAAACAACAATGACAATTGCAACAAAAAATAGCTGGGCATTGTGGCAGGCACCTGTAGTCCTAGTTACTTTGGAGGCTGAGGCAAGAGAACAACTTAAGCCCAAGAGTTTTAGGTTGCTGTGAGCTGTGATGCCACAGCACTCTACTGAGGGCAACATAGTGAGACTCTGTCTCAAAAAAAAAAAAAAAAAAAAGAAAAAAGAAAAGACTTTAACAACCCAGTTTCCTCCTATTTGTTTTTTTTTTTTTTTTAAATTTTTATTAAATCATAATTGTGTACATTGGTGCAATCATGGGGCACAGTGTGCTGACTTCATATACAATCTGAAATATTTTCATTGAACTATTTAACATAGCCTTCATGGCCTTTTAATCACTATATGAAGACATTCATATTCTACATTTAGTAATTTTCACTTGTACCCTTGTAAGATGCACCGTAAGTGTGAAATTTTTGTCTTAAAACCTTTTGTCTTTATAATAGAAGTAGTTTCCCCTGTTCCTTTTTGTTTCCATTTGTATAACGTGTCTTTTTCATCCCTTTATTTTCATTCAGTGTGTGTCTTTATAGGTGAAGTGAATTTCTTACAGGTTGCATATAGTTGGGTCTTATTTTTGATCCATTCAAACTCTCTTTTGATTGAAGAGCTCACTTTACATCTTTACATTCAAGATTATTATTGATAGGTAAAAATTTACTACTTCCAAGTTATTATTTGATTTCTGAGTGTTTTGTAATTCCCTCTTTCTTTCTTACTTCCTTCCTGTCTTCCTTTGTTGAAAGCTATTTTCTCCAGTAGTGTGTTTTAATTTCTTGCTTTTTATATTTTGTGTATCTGTCATAGGTTTTTTGATTTGAGGTTACCAGAAAGCCCACAAAAATTTGTATAACTATTTTAAAATTATGTGAAATCTCTCTCTAGAGAGAGAGATTTAAAGCCAATACCTCTTTCATTTGTTCTTCTGAAGCTACTTTCTAGATCCTATACGTGTGCTTCATTTTTAAAACTCCTTTTTCTTTGCTATATTCTGACTATGCATTTTCAAATATTCTACCTTCAACCTCATTAATTCTTTATTCTGCTTTATGAATTCCGCTGTCAAAAGACTCTGATTCATGTCTCAACTTGTAAACTAAATTTTCAGTGCCAGAATTTTTCCTTGTTTTTTTAATTATTATTTCAATCTCTTTGTTAAATTTCCATGATAGGCTTCTTATTACCTTCTGTGTTGTCTTGATGTTTATTGAGTTTTTTCTTGATATTAATTTGAATTCTTTATCTGAAAGGTCACTTATTCCATCACTTTAGGATTGGTCACTGGAGCATCATTTAGTTCACTGATGAGTTCTTATTTTCCTGGTTGTTCTTGATGTTTGTGAATATTCATCAATGTCTGAGCATTGAAGAGTTGGATGTTTCTTTTAATTTTCCAAGTCTGGGCTTGTTTGAACTTGATCTTATTGAAAGGCTATCCAAATATTCAAGGAGAATTGTGTGTTGTGATCTATGTCTTTGGTCACTGCAGCAGTATCAGCACTGGGTGAACCCTAGCCTAGTAATGCTATGGCCCTTGCAGACTCCTAGTGGTACCACCCTGGTGAGATAGGGTTATTACCAGGCAAAGTCTCTCATTCTCATCTCTTATTCTCTGTGCTAGGCTGCTGGAGTTAGGGAAGGAATTATATGGGCATTCTCTCATGGCCACTGCACCTTGGACTATACCAGGTTACACATGAAGCCATCCCAGCCTCACCCAAACTTGTGGTGACTGTTGTCCAACTTGTCTCTGAAGTTTATTCAAAGCCCAAAAACTTTAATTAGCAGGTAAATCTTGATGAGACTAAGTCCTTCTCTTAATGACAGTTGGTTTCCTTCTGTCCCAGGGTAGGTCTTGAAATGCCATCCAAGAAATAAGACCTAGAATCAAGGGCTTTAAGAATCTGCTTGGTACTTTATTTTACTGTGGCTAAGGTGGTACCTAACTTGCAAAACAGACTCCTCTGAACTCTTTCTTTTCCTCTTCCTCAGTGGAAGAAGACTCCCTAACCAAAATTGGAGAAGGGATGATAAAAACACTAGGTTCACCACGACCATTAGTGTCTCACTGTGACACTTTTACCCCATTTCCACTGGCTCTGAGCCACAATAGCCATAGGAAATGCTCACAGGCTGTACCCTTTGTGGCCTGACTGCCACACAAATTTATGCCAGGCCCCAGACCACTTTTTTTAGCCAGTGTTGGAACTAACCAGGGCTGAAGGGTAGAAAAATTTCCCTCTGATGTGTCTGTTTAAAACACCCCCCATTGGGTACTGACAGAATTCTGCTCTTTGTTGTGCTCACCTGTCCCTGTGACTGCGTAGCCCTATATTCCAAAGCAAAATCCCATTTTCACTTCATTCTCCTTCCCCTAAGCATACAGATTCTCTCTCCATTCTCTCTCCATCAATGTGGCCTTCCTAGAGGATGGAGAAAGGAGGGGGTGGTGTAGGCAATTCAAAACTGTCTTTTCTGCCTTCTTCAGTGCCACTTTCAATGATATAATATCAAAAACATGTGACTTTTGGTTTTTCTTAAGGTGTTTTTTGGATGAAGAGGTGTTGAATTTGCTGTTGGATAATCATTAGAGGTTTCTATTTGGCTATCTTGCCACATTCTCTCTACCCTATTTTAAATTCTTATATTTTGTTGTGTGTAAGTATATGAGAGATGGAGAGATTTCTTTTTCTAATTGTGTGCCAATACAAAGCCCAAATTACTTTTCAGAGATGAATGGCTTAATTACAACAACTATTAGAAACATAGAATTTAATGTAATTAGTGAAATTTTTCAGAATAAAATTTTATGACAAGATTAAATTTAATTAGCATGAAATTATTATGGAATGTGGGCATTGTAAGGAAACAAAAGACAACTAAGTTGATAAATCTAGGAATTTAAAAAATCTAAAAATAAGTAGGAGAATCATAGAACCTGATGTCACTTATTTCAAGACTGTCATGACACAAGTAAAGCAACAGCCCCAGATAGGGTGAATTAATAGCCAGTGTCAGCTCATTAATGGTATTTTAGAAATTGTGGTGCTCCCGGCAACTACAGCACTTTATCACTGGGCCTCTCAACATGTGTGTACTATTCCTACAGTTAGAACAAACATTTAGACTTAAATTCCAATGAGCCTCCATTTGAGTTCATGTAGAGTTTCAAACCCCTTCCTCTCCAAAAATTATGCAAATCTCTATGGTATGATACTCTGAACTTAAAACAAGATTATATTTTTTTCTATATGACAAATCACCACATTGATTTTGGGCTCTTTTTGAAACAAATGAAGTTTTAATAAAATGACAACTAATTATGAAGTATAGCTTCAAATGCACCTTTTCATACTGATTGGAAATAAAAGTCCCTGAGACACAGCCACCAAGCGGACACTGCACAGTTACCAGAACCGATAGATGTAGGTCAAGTTTCTTTAAGGGAAAAACCAAAAGTAATGTTTATCTCTTTGAAATTTTCTTTTAAAGCATAAAATAGTGATATATATTGTACTTACAAGAGATTATTGATCATCTGGTACAAATTTTTTTTTTTTGTTTTTAGAGACAGAGTCTCATTTTGTCACCCTTGGTAGAGTGCTGTGGCATCACAGCTCACAGCAACCTCCAGCTCTTGGGCTTAGATAATTCTCTTGCCTCAGCTTCCTGAGTAGCTGGGACTACAGGTGCCTGCCACAATGCCCAGCTATTTTTTTGTGCCCAGCAGTTTGGTTGGGGCCAGGTTTGAACCCGCCACCCTGGGTGTATGGGGTGATGCACTACTCACTGAACCACAGGCACCGCCCTGGCACAATATTATTTAAATAAATTATTGAGTTTTGGTTTTTACGGTTTCTTTCTATGGCTTGTACACAACTTCAGTCAAGTCATCTTTACCTTATGTCACATAGATAGTTGTCAACTTCATTTAAAGTTTTGAATTTTTTAACCAAATATTATTGAATAACTATAATATAGAAGACAGTGTGCCATTTCTTTCAATGGGCATAGTATTAACTCTCCCACAAGAGACCTAGCCATACTTTTACAAACTGCACAATTCCTCCAGCTGGTGATATGCATTGCCTTAAACAATAAATAGTTAAGATTCTTCTAAAATTATATCATACAAGTTATGAGATTTTCTAATATTTTAGATTATTCACCTTTTTGTAGAACTAGATAGTTCCCCAGGTTTTGTATTTATGTATAATTTTCTATACAACAACAGGCATTCAAATTTGTAAATGTGACCCATAATTCACTTCACATTGACAAAAGTGTTGTTGCCATTTACGTTTCATAATAACTTTTAAACCACTGAAGAAAATGGAAAAGTGTCTTTTTTTGAAAACACTTTGTTGCAGACTCAACTATTTCAAAGGTTCATGGAAAATTCTAGAAGGCAAGCTAAAGATCGAAAAGTTTTTTAGCATTCCTATACCACAGTTTTAGTGTAAGCATATATTTTCACCTTCTAAATATGATTTGCCTACATGAGGATAGTCAATAATATTTTTCTGGTCATTTTAATCCATGCATTATGAAGCTGTTCAAAAGACATCCATATTTTAATTTAAAAACCTAAAATCTATCATGGACAATAGAATATGCAAAGGTATTCTATGTAAAATACAGAAAACCTAGAATATCATTAATAGCGTTCAGCCTCAGCTTCCTAATGTATACGAAAGGAATACAAATACCTATTATAGTTTCCTCATGGGGTAATTACCACTAAGGCTAATGTGTCCACACAAAACAAAAGTACTGGGTAAACTGTAAAGTGCATTAAGCCCAAGAGTAGAAGGCATCTGTTCAATTACATGAGAAAGACTTCAGCCCATAAGGAAATAAACAGCTAGTGTGACATCTTGCTTGGCCCCAAAATTTCTCTCCTAGGACTCTCCCTCATGACTCAATTCCAGAACACTGCGCAGAACTCTATGGGAAAATCCAGAACCAAATTTGACCTGTTCCAAGGGCAGTGAGAGGCTTCATGGCACAGCAGGCTTTTAGAGGAAAGCCTGCATTGGTGTCCTTGGGGGAAAGCAGAACCATGATCCAAGGAACATCAAGACTCCCACGTGCTCCAGTAAACCAGGAATGGGAAAGAAACGTTCATCACCTAGATTAGTGTTGGGCTATTGAGAAGAATACACAACTTACTTCTTGCTCTGCTTTCTCTCATAAATTGTGGTGCCTATTAGCTCTAATGTTTTCCCTTCTCAGCTTTTTTTCTTTTTTCTCATTTACTCTAAGTGCAGACAGCTTAGCAAAATTGCACATGTTAGCCAAAAAAGTTATTTCATTTTGGACCTAGGATTACAGTTTTTAAATTAATATTTACTTTGGCCCACATTTCACTTTTGTTTATCTTTTTCTCTGACAATATAATCACTTGAAAACAATCATTTACAAACCAGCATGGGATGCTGGCTTCCAAAATTAATGGAAATAAAACCTGACAATGGCAATAATCAGATAGGCCATGTGAAGCTCGTCTCTCAGTTTCTAAGAGCTTCTTTATAAAGAAGAAGAATTTTTCTTTATTTACTTTATTTACTTCCCATTTTTGGTTAAACTTGATGATAGATAGGTCCATAGGTGACACTTCACAGGAAATTTAGAGAAAAGGTTAGACTCCATAAGGTATTTAGACTTTGGTGCCTGAGATCATTAATTTAAAACCTATGAATTTATTACAAAATATTCAAGAGAATGTGACAGCATTCTGGAGGTTCAGAACACTGGTGTATGCATGGTATCACTGAAGGACATTGACCATGGAGATAAAAGCACATAATAAAATCTGGGGATTCTTCACAGTAGATACTCTGATTTCAAAATGCTCCTAATCCTATCAAGAATGTGTGTAAAAGAAATCATAATCTCAATATATTAATAGCATTAAAACAATTACATTGATTCTTATGCTAACTGGCAATAAATAAATAGTTTCTTGTTGCAACCATGGCCAATTTCATAATATTTCTTTAAAGAAACAATTAAATTGGACCACAGAGATACAAAGGTCACATGCAGGTAAAAGTATTTCCAATGCTCTGCTATGCCCCACAGTGTGGTTCCAAGGCATTCTCCTATTTCTATTTCTCAGCTCTGCCTTTCTGACCACACCTTCCTCTAATCATCCTGACTTTCAATTTTTAATGACTAAACTTAATTTCACTCTTCTTTTAAATTTTTAAGGTAAAAGGATATTTAAAATTATAACTATTGCTTGCATTCTGTTTTACTGGGACAGTACTCTAGATATTTATTTCCCTCCTTCACTTCCTAACCATATTAAACAGTATTAATCATCTTCTTACATCCTGAATGATCTGGGTTATGCTGCTGTAATATCCCTGGCTCCTTTCCCTTCTCCTTTACTTCTTTCTCCTCTCTGCTAGTCCTGACCCTCTGCTCAACAACCAACCATCAGCAGTATCAACTGCCTCAGATCTTCTCCACTGCATTTTCCATATCTGCTTCCTTCAAGAGGGTGGTTTTGTTTTGTTTTGCTTAGTTTTTAGTCCCATACCTATTTTCAGGTAGAGTTTAGTTTCCTTTAGGATGACCATCTCTCTGAAAATTTCCCCAGGCAATTTCTCTTAGTGAATTCTGTAAGAAACCAAAATTTAAGAACATAATTATTTACATGTTAACCTTCCTGAAAAGTACTGAAGGGAAGTCACCACTTGCTGTTTTCCAGTGCCATGTCTCAGGGGTTATCTTCCTAAAGTATTTTTTTCCCCTTTGACAAGTCCAGTCTTGAGTTTCTAGCACCTCCTAAATTTGACAGGTTCTTGTGTGCAAGAACCACTGAATAGAGACAAGGGTATTTACTATGTACTTTTTAAATGAATTAAACTCATCCATTCAGATAGAGGTTTTTCTTGGTGTTAGCAATAAGGGTGGAAATATTTTTACTTAAGGAAAAATATTTTTCTTTTTTTCTTTTCCTGACCAAATCAGGATACTAGTAGCACTATTTCCTTAAAGACTTATATTCTCCTTTTCAATATTTGTCATGTTATCAAAAGGTAAATTTACAAGCTTACATTTCTTTATTTTTCCTTACAGTTTTCTAATAGTTATTTTGCATACAAGAGATGGTGCCTCCACATAGAATTCAAAGATCTATTATATATTTCACATCTATGTTATGTAATTCTTATTGCATTTTTGTCATCTTTACCTTACCTACAATTTTATTTGCTATCCATTAGTTCATCTTCTCTCCCCCATTTGTTTTCCCATAATTTTAGCCACTTGTTCGATGCCGGGAATTATGTAGAGTATGAAATTTTGCCTTATTTGTTCATATGCCACGAATACTGCCAAAAAACTATGAGACTCCAGCATCAGAGACAAAGGACTTTATTACTCAGAGCTTCGTTTACATTTGTATTGATTCTCAGAGAATGTTATTTAAGTCCAACAAGGACAGATGATGCTGTTAATTCTAAATGATGCCTATAGGTTGCATTATAGGAGATGAGCCCTAAGCTTTGAGGATTTACTGCTTTCACAGTGAGCAGAAGCAAGCCTGCTCTTTGTCCAAAGAGAGAGAGATGTTACCTCACTCTCCAAATTTTGTTTCAAAGACAACTCTAAAGAAATAACTTGGATAAACATCATTCAGAGCCTTTCATTTTTGACATACTCAGGAAGAATGTGCAGGGATGCTCATTGCCAAAGGCAAACAGTCTCTCTCATTAATCAATCAGATGTTACTGGGTTTCCTGTATGCCCACCATTAGACTAGCCATGTGCAGTGAGAAACATATACCAATTCGTCCTGCCTTTTGATAACAAACGGTTGTTTGTTTGGGATTACTTTCTTCTTCTTTTTCTAGTTCCTTGGGTTGTGTCATTAGGTTTTTTATTTGAGACCTTTCTTTTTACTTAATATAGACATTTATTGCTATAAAATGACTTCTCAAGATGGCTTTTGCTACAGCATATAAATTTTGATACGTTGTATTTCCATTTTTGTTCATCTATACTTTTTAATTTCTCTTTTTATTTCATTAGTTCCTCAGGAGCATTTTCTTTAATTTATACATATATGTGTGTTTCTAAGATTCCTGCTCTTATTGATTTCAGTTTCATTCATGCCACTGAGGTCAGAAAAGACATTCATCATGCTTTCAATCTTCTTAAAATTGTTATGACTTGTTTTGTGGCCTAACATATGACCTATTCTTAAGAACATTCTATGTGGTCTTGAGAAGAATGTGCATTTTTTTTGCTGTTAGATTGACTAGTCTGTAATTATCTGTTATGTCCATTTGGTCTAAATTATAATTCAAGTCCAGTATTTCCTTATTGATTTTCTGTCTAGGTGATCTTTCCCATGTTGAAGGTGTGGTATTGAAATCTCCCAATATTATTATATTATAATCTATCTCTCCCTTAAGACTTACTATTATTTACTTTATTTACTCCTATGCTGCATGTGGATATGTTTATAACTGATATAATTTTCTGATGAATTAATCCCTTCATGATGGTAATAAACTTTCATACTGAAATTTATAATTTGGTCTTTTTATTTATACATGGTCTTTTATTTTATAGTTTTTTATTTAAAGCCTATTTTTTTCTTTTTTTTTTTTATTGTTGGGGATTCATTGAGGGTACAAGAAACCATGTTACACTGCTTACATTTGTTGGGTAAAGTCCCTCTTACAATCATGTTTTGAACCCAAAAGGTGTGGCACACACCAAGGCCCCAAGACCCCACCCCCCTTGCTCCTTCCCTCTTTCTGCTCTTCCTTTCCCCACCCCTCACTCATTCTTTCTCTCTCTGCTCTCCTGTTCCCTCAACCCCACTGTGTCAATATTTGTCATTAATTATCCTCATATCAAACTTGAGTACATGGGATTCATGTTTCTCCATTCTTATGATGCTTTACTAAGAATAATGTGTTCCACTTCCATCCAGGTTAATACAAAGGCTGTAAAGTCTCCATTTTTTTTAATGGCTGAACAGTATTCCATAGTGTACATATACCATAGCTTGTTAATCCATTCCTGGGTTGGTGGGCATTTAGGTTGTTTCCACATTTTGGTGATTGTAAATTGAGCTGCAATAAACAGTCTAGTGCAAGTGTCCTTATGATAAAAGGATTTTTTCCTTCTGGGTAGATGCCCAGTAATGGGATTGCAGGATCAAATGGGAGGTATAGCCTGAGTTCTTTGAGGGTTCTCCATACTTCCTTCCAAAAAGGTGTATTAGTTTGCAGTCCCACCAATCAACAAGAAAAATTCAAACTCACTTCACAGAAGATATCCAAATGTCCAATTTCATTAATCATCAGGAAATACAAATTAAAACCACAATGTAACCCTCTACACACCCACTAGAAGACTAAAATGGAAAAGATAGGTAATACCTAGTGTTTATAAGGATATGGAGCAATTATAATCGTCAAATATTGGTAGAGGAAACGTTGATTGGTATGATCACTTTGGAAAAATCTTTGGCAGTATTTACCAAAGCAGGATACTTGGGTCCTAGAATCTAGCAATTTTCTTCATAAGCGTATACATAACCCACAGAAAACATGTGTATATGTTCATCCAAAGACATGCACAAGCAGCACTATTAGTAAAAGTCGAGTAAAGGAAACAAATATTCATCAAAGGTAGAATAGATAAATAATGATGAAATGTTCGCATTATGGAATACTCATGAGAATAAACAAGTCATTATTACAAAAAGTACAACAGCATGCAATAAGAATAGTGTTAGGTGACAGAAGCTAGATACAAAAAGAGTTCATAGTGAATAATTGCATTCATGTAAAATTCAAAATGAGGTAAAACCAATATATGCTATTAGAAGTCAGGAGACACATCACTCTTAAGTGGGGGTACAAGATTGGCAGGGTGCAAGAAGGGACTTCTGGGGTTTTGAAATATCCTGTTTGTTGAGAATATGGCAAAAATCTTTGTGTCTCTTTAATCAAGGGCACGAAGGAGAAGAATTGGCTTTGGTTCAGAGGAAAATTGAGCAATTCCCTGTGCAATTCTCCTGTGCGCTTTCTCCTGCCAGGTGGGAGGACTGACAGTGGCTAACCAGCCGTTTGGAGAAGTTCTCAAAGAGCCAGGCATGGTCTTTGGCCATGTGGAGTTTGATGGCATTATGGGCCTGGCATACCCCTCCTTGGTCCATGAAGGGATGACCCCAGTGTTTGACAACATGATAATTCAGAATCTGGTGGATCTACCAATGTTTTCCATCTACTTGAGCAGGTAAGGCCTGTCACACCTGCCAGGTTAAGGTCACCTAAGACTAGAGGAAAACAACACGGTGTGCTGGATTTAACAGTCAAAAGACTTGGCTTGGCTCTCTTGCTTGACCTGCGACCAGCTGGGTGATCTTAGAGAAAAACACTTAATGTCTCTGAATATTGAGGAAATGAGATTTGCCTCATAAAGTAGTTGTGAAAAGCACTTTGTAAACTCTACCATACTGGGTTTGATTTACAGAATCTCTGGGATTTGGTTTATGGTGTCAATAAATATCAACAAATATCCAGCTCCTATTATATGCTAGGCATGATGCTGGACACTGGGGACAAAAATGGAACAAAAAAAGACAGTTGCTATAGTGAGTGAGGGGCCTGGGAGAAGCAGAAAAAATGAAAAATTAAGCTAACGATAAAATAATTCCATGTGAATGGATAAAGAGAACGTGGCATATTCAAACAATGGAATATCATTCAGCCTTAAAAATGAAGGAAATTCTGATGCACACTTACAACACAGATAAAACTTGAGGACATAGGCGTGAAATAAGCCAGTCACAAAAAGACACATGCTGTCGTGATTCCACTTGTAAGAGGTACCGAGAGAAGCAAAATTCATAGACAGAAAGTAGGATGGTGATTGCCAGAGCCTGGGGATTAGGAGGTCAGAGGGGAGTTCTTATTGAATGGGGATAGAGTTTCACTTCAGCAAAATGAAAAAGTTCTGGAAATTGGCTGTAGAACCATGTGGACATACTTACTACGGACTGTAGACTCAAAAATGGGTAAGATGGTAAATTATGCTGTGCCCATTTTAACTCATTGTTTTAAAAAATTGCATATTGTAGTTGGAAAAGATCATAGGCTCACCTGAGTCTAGGCATGCTTGCCTGGAGTCCTGTCATCTTATCTTCCAACAGAGGAATGAGATCTCTGACCTCTCTGACTCCTTCCCGGGCAGAACTGGCCTGAGCTCACCCTCTTTGGGCATAGTCCTGCTCCCTTGGGTCCCCTCTCCTACAAGGAGGGGTCCTGAGTTTCCTCTGCCACACCGTGCTGGGGTTCACCTAGGGCTTGCCAGTGGCCCTTCCTTGACAACTTGCCTTCCTTTCCATGTAGCAAACAAAAAGGCGGTAAAGGGAGCGAGCTGATTTTCGGAGGCTATGACCGCTCCCATTTCTCTGGGAGACTGAATTGGGTCCCGGTCTCCAGGAAAGAATACTGGCAGATTACAGTGGACACGTGAGTATCCTCTGTGAAGTGGTCACAGGATGAGGGATGAATTCATACCAGACACCACTCCAGTGGAAATCAACTCAATGAGACTGCTGGTCACCAGAAGAGAATGTGAGGAGTCGGCGGTGTGGGTTGGGGGTCTGGGGTGCTGAGCAAAGGTGCAAAAAGGAGACGCAGGCACAACTTCCTTCCTTATACTGTGGTGGGCCTTCAACCCAACGGGCAGTGAACACCATATACAGCCTGCTGCCCTTTGTTCTTTAACATTAACACGCAGGACAAGGGCTGGGGGACATGGGGAATGCAAAGGTGAACTGGACT
This sequence comes from Perodicticus potto, assembly GCA_963574655.1. NCBI lineage: Eukaryota > Metazoa > Chordata > Mammalia > Primates > Lorisidae > Perodicticus > Perodicticus potto. The sequence goes on along the minus strand of CAUYRH010053904.1, from coordinate 12,384 downwards.
CAGATTTTACCCTCACGAAGCTTATACAGAAGATGAGACACACACAAATTGCCATTATGTAAACTGGAAGGTGGTCAGTGCGCCAAGAAAGGTGCCACCAAAATGGCCCAGCGGACTGGGCCAGATAGCTTCTACCCAAAGAACCCTCAAGTGTTTCATGGAGGGGGTGGCATTGAAACTGAACCTGGAACCATGTACAGTGTCCGGGCCTGGAACAACTGGGGAAGCGGACCAGATACCTGTGGCTTACTAAGGGCTGTACTAGGCAGTGCAGGGACTCAGGGAAGTGTAGTTCCAGTTTCAGTTCAGCTGAGACTGAGTTCCTGTGGGGTGCCAGGTGTTAGGAATACAAAAGTTTAAAAAGCCTGAATGCTTTCTGTCTACTGGGGGATTTTCAAACTGTAGGGATTTACCTATTTATGGGTCATGCCATCGTTTTAGAAGATCATGATCTACATTTTTAAAGGAAACAGATTACAATAGAAAATACTTTCATGCACTTCAACTGTGTTTCGGTGTGTGTATCTACTGGTTCAAGAAGGAACTGTATTTCTTTCTAAAGATATCAGTCCCCCCAAATTGAGAAACACTCAGGTGGTTGGAAATGTGTTCCATATACTAAAGAATCCAACAGGGAGCAGGAGTTGCCTGGGAGCAGGAGGTGGGCTGACCACAACTTTCTGCCCCCAGCATCCGTGTGGGACGCTCTGTGGTGTTGTGCCCCAACGGCTGCCAGGCCATCGTGGACACAGGGACCTCCTCCATCACTGGCCCTTCTGACGACATCAGGCAGTTGCAAAAGGCCATCAGGGCAGTACCCACGAATAATGGAAAAGTGAGTGCCTGCCTGGGGTGAGGAAGGGTGGGGAGGTGAAGGGGCAGGAGATCCAGGCCTGCTCCTGGGAGATAGGAAACCTCTAAATGGAGCCTCTGTGTTGTGCTTTAGTATATTGTAAAGTGTACCCACGTCAAGATCATGCCGGATGTCACCTTCATCATCAAAGGAGTCCGCTACACTCTCAGACCAACTGCCTACACTCTGCAGGTAAGAACTCTTTCCTTATTCTGTAAGTCACAGGGCCTACCCATATGCTTGCAGCTTCCCCTTTTCTAAAGGCAACTGCCTGCATTTAGGCTACATCCACCCCAAAACCCCTCCCAGCTCATCCTGCTCTGACGTGGCAGTCCCTCTGGGAGGGACACAGCTTCCCGTGGTGGAAAGACTACTGGGCTAGTTCAAGTTTCCAGTTGTGCCACAAAACAGCAGCACATTTTGGGCAAGCCTTTTAAGGAGGCCTTCTGATATTGCCACCGAGCATTTCTCAATAGCAAGTCACACTGGCGATGTTATGGACCCACTTTGCAGATGAGGCTATTGAGACTCAGAGAGATAAATAAATGGTTCATGATATGAACTATTTAGGGAAGGATAGAGAATAAGATCATAATTCTTTTAACATTCAAAATAAATTTTCTCCTTAAGCAAGAAAATGTCTTTTGTGGCAGTCAATTCTTAAGTTTATAGGGTAAGATAGAAAGGGAACTCCCAGGAATTGTGGACATCTATGAGCACTTCACACCACAGTTGGCCTGGATTTTCAATATTACAGTTCTTTGGCAGCACATTTGAACACACTAATTTTGTCAACACCTCCCTCCCCTGCCAGCGTCGGGGCGACTGTGTCAGAAGAGGTACAAAGGTATAGACCAAGCAAGGGCTTACGCCTTCTCCTCCATGCCTTGATCTCCATTACCTCTTCACCTAGCCACCAAACAGAAATAGACACTCCAAAGAAAAATGTTTGCTTTCAAATAGAGCTTCAGGGAAAGCCCCCACCTCCCACACCATAGGAATTCCAGAGCTGCCCCTGGCCACACCACACAGAGGACCAGCTGGATGTTTACACAGAGCCCTGTTCATCAATCTGCACACCCCTCACCACCCCAGCACCCCACACTGTCCTATCTTCTCTCACTGAGTCCCTGCCCACAACCTTCCCTGTGCCCAATGCAGTGCAGTGCTGAGTCTTTCCCTTCCAGCAGATTTCAAACCAACACACTCCATCAAGGATGCTGCAATAACTTTGACTTTTTATTCCCTTCCTCTCAAGAAGGCTCCTGAGGCCTCTGCAGATTTTCTCATATCCTCATCAGCAATCTCATATTTCAAATAGTTGTTGGAAAAACCACACCTGCCTGGGAGAGTACAGGTCTTTGCCAAACTAAAAGTTAAAGTGGAGGGAGGTTATAGTCTTCTCCTAAAGGAAGGGATGCCTACTGCCTTTTATTTAAAAGGGGTTACTCAAATGTTGCTTCTCAGAACATCAAAAAGAAAATAGCCATGGCTAGCCACTTACAAAGCAATTTCTTTCCTTAAGGAAAAAATAAATTGAGCATTGCTAGAAACAACAACAAAAAAAAACCAAGAAAAAAACCCCCCAGATTTTAAACCAAGGTATCCTAGCACCAAACCTTTTGTTTTTCCTGCCAGCAATATGGTTTCAGTTTTCCCAGTTATAAAATGGTGGGGGAGGGTATGGAGATGGGAGTGTATAAGAGATGAACAGTTCTCAAAATTGTAAAACATCGATTCCCAAACCCACATGGATGAACTTGAGCAAACTGGGGTCGTGGGATATGAAGCAGGAAGAAGAACCCACCTACCAAAATGATAGGACCCAACAGACATCTAAGACCATTCAGTGTGGCCACCACTACCACACAGGATAGCCTCTAGGCCACATTACTTCCTTCTTCCCCCTGTATGTCATTTACACGCTTCTTTCTTCTCAACCCCAGAAAAGTAATCAAAAGAAGTTCTGCCGAAGTGGCTTTGAAGAATTTGATTTCAAGCCTAACACGGAGCCCCTCTGGATCCTGGGGGATGTCTTCATTCGACAGTTTTACTCAGTCTTTGACCGTGGGAATAACCGTGTGGGCCTGGCCCGTGCAGTTCCCTAAGTACAGGCCTGTGTCTACACCTGCTGCCTGACACCCCTTGGGGCTCTTGGATTGGGGGATTCTTTACACCTGCCAAAAAGTTGTTTTCCGCAGAATTCTCTTGTTCCCAGAGTTGCGACTTTAATTTCCACAGTGCAGTGCTGTGCTCTGACACACATACACACGTTCACAGTCTCACACACACTTCACAGGTACATACCACCATCATGATGGAAGAATAAGTTGTATGTCCATATTTTTCATTTATTTTTGTTAACTTTTTATTACAGAAATCTCCAAACATGCACAAGAAAGGGCTATGTGCCTCCACCTAGCATTGCTGACCTACCCACTTATAGCCAGACCTATTTAATCTACACTGTCCCCTGCTCCTTTCCCCAGCTCCACTTACTGTCACTGGATTATTCTGATGCAGATTTCAGGCATCACATCATTTTTGTCCCTAAATACTCCAAATATCCTTTAATATGCCATCAAAATTCAAATAAATCTCATTGTCTCACACATGTGTGGCTGGGTTTGTTTGTTTTTTATATCCATATGTAAACAACGTCCATGAATTGCATTTATTTGAAATGTCTCTTAATTCTTTTCATCTATAGAATTTACCACATTTGGAATTTTGCTGGTTGAAATCCAGAGGTGTCATCTAGGGTGGTTCTCTGAGCCCATCTCTCCTATAAAATGGTACTTAGATTTAGAGGTCTTGTTTTATGATGAAAACACTTTATAGATGGTGCTGGATACTTCCTACTGTGTTCTGTTGGGGCAGATAACGCCTGGTGCCCCTCTATCACCAATGTTAAGACTGGTGAGCAGGTTTGGAATTGTCAGCCTTGATCACCTGTTACAAAGTTCCCTTCAGCATTTCACCTACCGAATTCAGCAGCCACAGATGATCCTTACTGAGACCCACCCTAGCATTAGGGGCTGCAGACCAGGGGTTTTTCTCATTCTGATTCTAATTCTGTATTTGTTCGCTGGATTTCTTTTTTTTTTTTTGGCGAGACAGAGTCTTACTTTATCGCCCTCGGTAGAGTGCCATGGCATCACACAGCTCACAGCAACCTCTGACTCCTGGGCTTAGGCGATTCTCCTGCCTCAGCCTCCCAAGTAGCTGGGACTACAGGCGCCCGCCACAACGCCCGGCTATTTTTCTGTTTTTTTGCAGTTCAGCCAAGGCCGGGTTTGAACCCGCCACCTTCGGTATATGAGGCCGGCGCCCTACTTGATGAGCCACAGGCACCGACTGTTTGCTGGACTTCTATAAAACATAACCTTTCCTCATCAATTATTTGCTTAGGAAAGAAGAAAACTACTTGGGATTTTATTTCCCTTTACGTACCAGTTTTCAGAATGAGTTTGGTGCTATAGAAAATCCCAGTGGATGTTAAACATGTTCGTCAGTTTCAATTCACTGTAGTTTTTTTAATGCTCAATCACCCACTTAGCCAGCGGGTGAGCTTCACGTGAGTTCCTGTGAACTTTTCCAGCCCATCTGCTGGCCTCATGTGTGGCATCAGCCATTGTCTGAAGGAGTCCTGGGTCCCTATAGTGTGTGCACATGTTTGTTATAAGCAAAAATATTTCATAGTACATAGGGGAAGGGGAGAGAAAGAGAGAACAAGGTGGCTGGGGACACCTTTGGGATTATAAGGCCCATCTTGAGGGGTCTGACAAGGAGTAGCCCCGGCTAAAGTGAATCCCATTCTGGTGGTATCTATTGCAACCAGAAACAATTTACTTTTCTCTCTCTTTCTTTAGCATTTGCTTCTTTCAAAAGAATTATCCATTTCTTTCAAAATGGAAGTATCTTCAGCTTTTTTCTTATAAAACATGTGAGATTGCTCCATAATCCTGCCCCTCAGGGATAAGAACTGTTATTATTTTGAAGTTATTTTATGCAGACATTTTTCTTTGCACATGTAAACAGATAGAGATGGCTGTTGGTAAGGAAATCTTTTTCTTTCTACAAAAGAGAAAAAAAAAGAATCCTACTCTACATTTTCCTCTCTAAACTGCTTTTTCCACATGATAGTAGATTCTCTGTCAGTGCAGATGTTCTTCTAACATCTGCAAGGTGTCCGTTTATTTATCAAATCCTTTCTTAATGAACATCAGATTGACTTGGGGTTTAATTCAATCCGACACAATAAATATTTATTTTACGCCAGCCAAGTGAGGCACTCTTAAGACTTGTAAGGTAATGGGACAGGACCTGGCTGTCACATTTTGGCAACAGGTGTTATAAAAACACACCAGCCTGGCCAGGTGCAGTGGCTCACACCTGTAATCCTAGCATTCTGGGAGGCTGAGGTGAGAGGATCACTGGAGTTCAGGAGTTCAAAATCGGCTTGAGCAAGAGTGAGACCTCGTCTCTACTAAAAATAGAAAAATCAGTCGGGTGTTGTGGCAGGAGGCCTGTAGCCATCCCACCTACATGGGAGGTTGAAGCAGGAAGATTGCTTGAACCTCAGGAGTTTGAGATTGCTGTGAGCTAGGCTGACACCAGGCACTCTAGCCTGGGCAATAGAGTAAGATTCTGTCTCAAAAAACAAAACAAAATAAAAACCCCACCAATCTGAAAGTCAGATAGCCTGGATTTACATCTGTGCTCTGCCCGCCATCAATTTGGTGACTTTGGGTAATAACGTCATGTCTCTGAGACACTCATCTCTCAGCTACTGGGAGAATTGACGGGCTTACCTGGGTGGAGCGCTTGGCTCAGAACGTTTTAGGTCCCTTCTCCTGACAGTGAGTGTCATGCTCAGAGTAGGTCATAGCTAACACATGTACATCATACACACAAAATGATTTTGTTCAGTGTTTTTTTTAACTCTTATTTTGCCTTTTCAACCAAATTACTGCCTTCATCATTGATTCAGAGCAGTCTAATTGAAATAAGCTTTCAAAGCAGCACAGTAGAGCAGATAACAATGCAGCCTCTGGAATCAGACAGGCCTGGACCTGACTCCTAGAACCAGCGGTGGGACCTCTGCACCTCACCTCATCTGTCAAATGGGCGTTATGATAGTAAACTACAGGTGGCCCTTAAACAACATGGGAATCAGCTGAGCAGATTCATGTGCATGTGGATTATTTTCCAATCAAAGGCAATTTGGAAGCAGTATCTGTGGGATGCAAAACCCACATATGTGGAGTGCTTTATGCAGATTTTGCAGGGCTGACTACTAGACACGAACATGCTCAAATTTTGGAACATGTGGAGGCCTGGAACTAATCTGCATGTATAAGGAACGATTGTACTTCATGGAGTTATGGCGAGGATTCAATGGCACATTGCACGTGTGTAAGCAGCTTATATGCCTGAGCTCATCAGGGAACAGGCCTTGACTTCAGCACAGGCAAATCTCATAAATACAAATATCCCTAGGCCAAAGGGTACCCTCCAAGACAGGGCACCTCAAGAGTTGTTAGCCAGCACCTCTTCAGCTTGCTCCTGACCGCTTACTTCTATGCAAAGCCTGCCCCTGATGTTTTGAATGTGCCGTCTGGTGCTGTGTGTCATCAGGGTTCTCCAGGGAATAGCCTCAGTTTGACGCCTGTCCTCCTTGGACATCTAGTCCACCCCACATCAAATGAAGCATCTGCATTTTCTCACTTGCACACTTTGCTCCAAGGATTCCTTCCCCTCTGCTCACCAGAGGAGCATGCCCACTTGCCCCCCAAGGTGGCTCCTTTTCAATGAGGGTTAAGGTTGTGGCGACTGAAATCTCAGCCTGTGGACACACTCCAAAGGTCCCCACCTACGACTTGGAGTCTTTCCTATGTACTCTCCCTTCTCCCCGTCCCCAGTTCACTTCCCCGTATATCGAATCTGACTGCGGCCTTCACTTACCACACCTCTGCATACCCTATCCCCTGCACCCTTCAAGCTCCAGTTTAAATTCCTTCTTTCCATGAAGACCTCTTTGATGCCCCCTACCTAGAGTTAATCTCATCCTCCTCTAGATCCCCACAGCCCTTTGACCCTGTTTCTTATACCACGATTTGCACCAGATCTCATTTCCATTAATAAATGCAAGTATCAACTTTTGTGTCCCCCCAAAGGGTCTGACATACTCCGATTATTGAACGAATGCTTGCAGGAGGACAGGGAGGAGAAAACTCAAAGGGCAGAGAAGGGGAGAGCAGGGACAGACCGGTTGTCATTCTCCATCGGAGCTTGCGTCAGAGGAAGAAAAGGGAAGTTGCTGACTTTCAATCCACGTGGCTGGAGGAAGTAGGGCCAGAGGGTGTCTGGCAACTTCACCTTAAAGGTGTTACGGATAGTTCTGCAAATAGCCCCTGAAAGTACCACTTTCAGTCCTGTGTTCAGATGGTGCAAGGACTCGCTGAGGACGGTTCACTTCCCCTATCCCAAAGCCCGCTTGGCAGCAGCCGGCCCCAGAACTTTCCCTTATTATCTGAAGGAGGCTTAAATGTTTCTCTTTATCTCCACAGGCACGGCTCTCTCTCTCTTTCTCTCTCTCTCACACGTACACAAACACACACGCACACAGTGTTCCTTAATAATAAAACTCAGTCTCAGAAAAAAGTGAAAGAATGTGGGAGGAAAAATTCTAGAGGGTGACAGTTTAGGAACAAGTCAGTATCATACATCGCTGTGCGGCCTGAGGACGGACTGATGCTCACTTTACCAAAATAGAACATTGTGGGTAAACACGCTCTAGAATTTTTCCGACTTCAGTGTACGCGGTCCAATTATTACACTTGGAAATATTGGAGTCCTCCCTCCAGGCGTGTTTGCCAACTGAAACAAGGAAATGAACTTCAACTATTGTTCTACCAAAAACTCCTTAGCAAGGCCTCCGTCTGGAACTGAGAGGGGCCAAGAGAGAGATTCAAGGGTACGCACGCTGCCCTTCAGGAATGTGTAGTCTAATTGACCAGATTAGACATAGACGGTAGCTGTGACGCAACATCGGAGCCTTTTTGGATAAAAGGAAGAATTTTTTGACAGCGAGGATTATTAAACAAAGGAATAGGCTGCCAAGGAGGCAAAATCCCATCTCAGAAGGAATATGAAGATGGAGGGGCGCATTAGACGCTTTGCCTGCCTTGAGGGGATCCCTCGAGGTTTGATGATCCACTTAACTTGGGCATGTCCAAACTCACTTCGTTCCCCTTTCAGCTGCCAACCACGGTTATTCAAGGCCTGGCTCCAAGGCGATAACCAAACCAGTCTCACGCTAACAGCGTGTTAAGTTGCTGCCGTCTCCTGGGTATTTCAGGATGGGCTACACATCCTCACCTGAGAAGCTCAGGGACGCGTCACAACTTGTCTTGCATCTTAGAAGCCTGGTGTGGTGTTTGTGCGCACGCACACGCATGCGTTGTGGAGGGACAACACATACAAGGGTGTGTGTGTGCAGAGTACCAGTGTGAAGGAAAGGTGTAAGGACCAGAGCCCTTTCCTATCAGGCCAGTGGTGGGAGCGAATCTATTACATACACTTTGCATCTAAAACTTCAACAACAAACAGAAGGGCCCCTTTACTGGTGGCTGCCAGCAGTGCAGGCAGAAGTTCCTGAAGCAGCCAGACGTTCTTTATGGTGCCCACCAGTTTGGCATGTTACCCTGCAGGGTCCCCCAGCTCCCACCCTCACCCTCACAGACGACAGTCCCTGCAAACTGAATTCTCAAGGGGCTCCAAATCCAGTCAGCTCTGAACCAGCTTTGCCTTCTACTCCACCCCTCCGCCCACGCAGCTGAGGTCACCCAGCCCAGCCTCTTTTGCAACTTTCCCAAGTGTGTGCACGAGAGGGAGAGGAGGAAAACTCAGAGGGAAGTAACCTGGCCTCAACAAACTCTCTTTTGCTCCCGAAGGCTTTTTTCTGTGGCCCAGCCAAGACTGTTTCTCTAAGAAGAGACCTCCAGCCTGGGAGAGAACCCCTTCCTGCCCTCCAAGGCCAAGTGCTACACAGCCACAACTGTAAGTGCCCTGGAAGTCTTTCTCAGTCTTCCAGCAGCCCCAGGAACTATGGGGAGTTTTGGGTGGAGGAACTATCCAAGGGGTGCAAGGATGAGGATTAGAATCTGACGGCTGCAGGGTTTAGATCTAGTCCTGAAAACCCCACCCTGGAGCAAGAAAGGACTTCTGTGCCTGCCCGGGGAGCTGGGGCCCGGGTTGGGGACCCAAGCAGGACGCAGCTGCCGGCTCAGTCAGAAGAGGGCAGTGCTGCTCTCTGGATCCCAAAGGGATGGCTAGAAACTAGAGCCCTTCAGGTGGGCCGCGTCCTGCTGGCACCCAGGGTACCCTTGCCACGTGAACAGGGTACCTTCTGGGATGGAGCTATGTCGGCCAAAGAGTCTTTCGGGGGGAAATTTAGCCCCTGGAGTGGGAAATTATTCCTCTTGTTCTAAATCATAAATGCTTCTCCAGAAGCAGGGCTGCAATGCTAGGGGAGCCAATGAGCAGAGATGGACACATCTGGGTTCCAGACCCACCTTGCCATTAACTAGTTGTTCTCGACTTAGGAATCCACTGCGCTATAATGGCATTTTGTAAACTGCAAGTGCTCTGTAATTGCTAGGCATTATATATCAATAAAAATAATTTTTAAGTGCTTACAGATCAATCCCCCACCACAGAGGTCCCAGGAAGATAGTAACTTGTCTGTCTCCTCACACCTACCCAGGGCTGGTGCATACCACATAGTAGGCACGCACTACATGACCTGGGTGGAAGGAGGGATGGATGGACAGACAGATGGACAAGTGGCTGGATGGCTATTTATGGAAGCCTCTATACTCCAGCATCAGCAGGCTCTTTGGGGAAAATCCAGAGAGGTGTGAGGTCTGGCCCCACCCTGCAGGCATGGACAGCCTACTTGGGGAGACAGGACTAATACCTTCAGACACCTCAAAGAACAAAAGTGCTGAGCTGCGGGTGCCCGTCCCAGAGGGAGCAGGTCTGGACCTGTTAGGATTCAGCCGGGTGTTGTTGTGAGTGATGTGAGTTGTGAGAGTGTTCTTGGGAGGCATAAAAGGCTTGCGCTCCCTAGAAAACCTCTTTTCACAGACAATAAAGGTTCTATGTCCCATTATTTTTCAGGGTGGTTATATTTATTTTCCCAAGTATGGGATCTGGAAGGGGAGATGCTAAAAAGTGGGTCAAGAAGCCGGCTAAGACAGTGTGATGGGGGCCTGCTTCAGAATTCTCACCTGCCCCTCCCTGTCAGCAGAAACGACTCCTCACGTGACACAAAGGAAGCAGAAGTGTGTGTGGGTCCCGCCTGGGACCAGTGGGCTAGGGAGAAAAGGGAAGTGGGACGATGAGCTCACAGCAGATCAAAGAGCTCCTGTGGGACTGACTGGCCAGGTCCTGGGTCTGTCTCTCTGCACAGGGACTCAGCTGCACTGGAGCTTTGGCAAATGGGCAGGGCCAAGGCTCGGGGCTTAGAAGAGCTGCCAGGTAGGAGCAGGAGAGGTTTGGTCACACCCAATGGAGAGCGGGTCGCCGCAGGTTCTGCTCTGAGCAGACCTGCTCGGGCTGGAGGTTCAGTCCTGCATTTCCAATCCTCCTTTACACTATTACTTAACAGTGAAGAATGACTCAGGCTGGCCTCCAGGAGGATGCCCTGGTTTGAAGCATGAGTCAGCTGAGGGAGTGGGAGGAAGCTTAAAATGACAGTCATCGCCAAGTCCCAGCGGAGAGAACATGGGAAGGGACTCCAGCCACCATGTGAGATCTGCGTACGCCTTCCAGGTGACCCAGCCTGGGTCTACCGCCAAGCTGACACCCTTTGCCACTCACCCAGTCCTAGTCACTCACTTGCTGCTGCTGCTGGTGCTGGGCCCAAGGACCAGGCTCCTTTTACACAGCAGCCTTAGCACATTCCTGCCCCCATGGGAGTGGGATAGAGCAACCTGCAGTGGCGGCACACTTTGAGGGCACATTCGGGGCATTTGGGGTGGTGTGGGCCGGGGCAGCTCAAAGCTAAAGCTGAGACAAGTTATAAGGATTGGAAGAGAGATCCAAAGAGAAGACTTCTAACCTCAGAAGGGTTGGCACACGGCAGAGGAGTTGAGTAGGGCGACGAGGCTCCATGTGGCAGGTCTGGTTCTGTCTTTCCACGGGTGTGGAGGAGGGGACTCTGGCACTGGCTAGACAGGATTAAGTGACCTTTGAGGCCCCTGCAGAAGGGTGCTGGTGCAGGCTTCACACTGACAGCTCGAAATCAGCCATCATGGGAATATTTACCTCCTACAAAGTGACAAATACTGCAAATCAGATCTCTGGCCCCTAAACCCCCCCCCCCCAGTTGTTGAACATTTATCTGGATCTTTCCCAACTTGGGGAGCTTGTTGTGCTGCAAAAACATGACACATGCTCCCTGCAGAGGAGGCCATAGCCTTGAGTGATATATCCTCCACTCATGAGGGAACAGGATCCCCAGGGCTAAGTAACTCATCCAAGGTCACAAATGTGCAGAGCTGGGATGAGAACTCTGACTTCAAACTTAAGATCTCTCCATGGTACCAGGCAGCCTCCTTCTCCTGCCTGGACACAGAAGTGATTCATTATAGTATGACTATTAAGAAGTCATACTCAGATGCCCGGGGGCTGCAATCCATTCACAAGGTCTTTTTAGAGACATTTTAAGCCTTTATTTGATACTTTGAATTACAAAAACTTAGCAAATTAAAAAAAAAAAAAAAGGCCAGACGCGGTGGCTCACACCTGTAATCCCAGCACTCTGGGAGGCTGAGGCAGGTGGATTGCCTGAGCTCACAGGTTCAAGACCAGCTTGAGCAAGCGTGAGACCCCATCTCTAAAAAAAGCCAGGCATTGTGGCAGGTGTCTATAGTCCCAGCTACTCTGGAGGCTGAGACAAAAGGATTGCTTGAGCTCAAGATTTTGAGGTTTCTGTGAGTTATGACTCCAGGGCACTCTACCGAGGGTGACAAAGTGAGACAGTGTCTCAAAAAAATTTTTTGTTTTAATAAAATAAAATTCGCTTTTAGCTTCTAATCTAAATTTCTCATCTCTCTTATTAATCATTTAGTATGTATCTGCCCATATCTTTCTGGCTATTTACAGAATAAGCATGTATGTAAAATTAAACATATAGTCACCTACATGGGATTATTGTTTGTTTTTATACAATTAGCATCCAACTATACAAAATATTCAGTGATTTTTTTTTATGACACTTTAAAATTTGCTTTAATGCTTCTTTGGGGGGAAAAATCACACTTTTAGTGAATGAACAAGAAACATTTTTACAGTAGCAGTAGGCTATTATTTTTATCTACCATGCCATGAATTCATAGGGAAAAGGTTCCAGTAGCTCGGGGGGGGGGGCAATTTGCCATTGAATTTTACAAATTGTTTACACACTTTTGAATTAATGTGAAAAAGGTTCAAGCACCATTTATAACAGTTACTTTGGATAT
>CAUYRH010053903.1:0-29014 GCA_963574655.1 Perodicticus potto | reverse complement strand
ACAATCTCTTGTAAGGTATTAATATCTACTCCATCTCCTTGAATAACTCTAAGATAAGGTGGCAGCAACTTGTAGCCCCTTGAGTTTTCAGTAATAGGAAACTTCTTACCTAAAATATCCAAAACCTTTAATACTGTGTCAAGAGGGTTTCCAGAATCAGGTCTGCTTATTAGTGGTGCCTCTGTACTTCTTGATACTATTAAATGTCTTAGATCTTCACCCCATATTTTCTCACAGGCATTATAAATGTCATAGCTATCGCTGACCACAGATACAGGCACTGATGAAAACTGTGTTACTATATGGTCAAAAGCATCTTTTTCATGGTCTTTCCCCCAAGCTGTTATGGTACTAGAAAACAAAATGAAAATACAGATTTACTTAGGCAGACACATCTATTCCTGAATCACTGTTAATTCTATCTCATGCTTACTATAATCATATCTCATGTTTACTATACTAAATCATTAATGTTACAGACAAGGTGAGTCAGTTTAATGAATGTACACCATAAGCCAAAGGAAATACTTGGGTCAACCATCCCTTAGCCAATTAGTTTATAAGTAACTTTATTCATCTTCAATAGTTATTAAGTTACTTGGCTCTTAAGTCCTTAAGTCATAGGCAACCAATTATAAACTTTTTTTTTAGTATTCCTGAATCTATTCATTTAAAATCAACAAACTAAAAAGCACTTGCTGAATGCCCTCTATACTTTATGTCAAGATGTTAGAAAAATTGAATGCATACTCTAATTAGATTGTTAGGCAAGGCAAGCATTTGGCTCCTTTCTGTAAAATTTTCAAAACCATATACCAATATTGGGGACATATATTTTTTCCTTTATCTTTCAAAATCTTACATTTAGAGGCAATTACTTAAACAATTATTTATACTATTATATGCAGAGTCAACTCTTTACCTGTTATAACTTCAAATCACCAATAACAGGCAATCATTTATTTCATTTATAGATTATCTGCTACAAATTAATATATGCCCAGGGAGTAAGAATTTTAATATTTAGTTTAAGCAAAACAATTAAAGATGGGAAATAACATATGAGTGATTTTTGCAATGTCCTATTATTGGATAGATTCATATTTAATGTGTCATTACAAAAGCTGATTATCCCTTATCTGAAATGCTTGGGACCAGAAATGTTCCAAAATTTCACATCAGCTGAGCACCCCAAATATGAAAATCTGAAATGCTCCAATAAACATTTCCTTTGAGCAAAAAGTTTCAGATCAGATTTGGGATGCTCAATTTGTGTTAAGTATTTGTTGGCTAATGAATAAATAGTGAAAGTAATTTTTAAAATTAAACAGAATTTAACAATGAATTTGAAAATGAGTACAATTTCCTTATGCTAAACAACTTTTCATTCTAATTTTCTAGTTTTTGCCTCTGCCCTGTTCTCCTAGTAAAATAATAAAAAGAGAGCTTATTCATTTATTATAAAGATACAAATTTAACTAGAAACTGGAAAGTCATACTAATATCTGTGTTAAATTGTCATTTTAAAGAACAGTTTAAAAGATTTTTCCTGCCCAGGTACAGTAGCTCTCACCTGTAATCCTAGCACTCTAGGAGGCCAAAGCAGGTGGATCCCTTGAGCATAAAGTTTGAGACCAGCTTGAGCAAGAGCAAGACCCTACATTTATTAAAAATAGAAAAATAAGCCAGGTCTTGTGGTGGGTACCTGGAGTTCTGGCTAGTTGGGAGACTGAGACAGAAGGATCACTTGAACCCAGGAGTCTGAGGACGCTGTACATTTAATTAATGTATACCATAAGACAAAGGAAATTTGCTAAGGCCATGGCACTCTAGCCTGGCAACAGAACGAAATTCTATATTTAAAAAAAAAAAAAAAAAAAAACCCACTCCCACCCGACCCCCTACCCCCGAAAAGAGAAACTCTGTCTCAAACAAAAATACCCAAGTTTCTTCCTCACAGATTGGAGCAAACACCTTTCCCATATTGTCAAAGGTAGCTGGGGTTAGCTAAGTGTGAACACCTTAAGGTTATAAAAACCTAGTTATTGAGCGACCACCCTTGTCCAAAATTGAGAGAGAGTGTATTGTTATAAAACTCATTTAATTGTGAACATTCTTCTATAATTACTTCATGACAGCATCTGCAGGCTAAATGGAAAATTAAATTATGGATGAAGAGAAGCCCTTTGGACATATTCTGAATTGCTACTATTTTGTTTATAAGGGAGAGAATTGAATGAATGAATACCAACACTAGAGAGCTTTATAAAATAAGAATGACCTTATACAGTTAGACATTATTGATAGGTAGTTATTGTTTACAAAAGCTATTATCAATACAGTCATTTTGCTCCTTGTATCATGTCTAGCTAACTTAACTGTCAAGTTTTAGCCTGTATTTTACTTGGTTTTCTCCATGGCATCTGAACTTTCCTGAGGCTTTCTTTCCTTTCATTTCAATGACATCTCCATGTTTCATTTTTCTTTTTCCTATTTCTATGGTTCCTCTTCAGTCTCCCTAAGATGCTGTGTTCTCCTTCTTTAATCTGATTTGCTGAATGTCAATGGTTCTCATAGCTCTTACCTGGGCACTTGTCTCACTCTCTAACACCTCCCTAAGTGAAATTCTCTAAGCTTTCCAAAAAAACGCTGTGGTGAGGGTTTCCAATATCTGTATTTTAGCTCATGTTCTTTTTTTAACCTCTGGGCATTACATCTATCTTGTTAGATAGGAAGTAGAACATCTCTAACTCATCATCCCACAGACACTTTCTATAGCACCCTTTACATAACACAACCATAACATCTATTCATCTACTACAGTATTTGGTATATGAAGATCATAAATGTTTGTTCCATAAATTCTGCCCATGCTATTAATCCCAATTTCAAGCACCAAATTAAATCGGATAGCTTTCCACAGTTTGAGAAGAAAAGGTTATATAATTAAATATTTCTAGGTTATATAATATTTCATATACTCTTTAAGAAGATGTCATAATAATGGTAAAGCTCTAAATTTATAGAGTTCTTTTAAAGTTATTTCAGATGTTAGCACATTTATCCTCAATAACCTTCTGATGTTGTATCCTCCTCCTGTTTGGTTGGAGGGAGAAACTGAAAAAACAGAGAGATAAGTGACTTGCCCAAGGCCACCAACCATTCATATGTAAGGTTCTCAACTTTTCCAACGTTCTTTCTACTATACTAAGCTATTTTAAAAAGATGTTTCTAAGAAAATCTGAAGCATTCTTATATATTATGGAGTTAATGTATATGTATTGTAATACTTGTTAATGTATTGTTATTTGTTAATGCAAACGTAGTAAATATTAAGAGAAAATCAAAATAAATATCTTTTTCCTTACATCCATATACTTTTCCTTTTCATTTTAATATGAAAGCCGTAAAGAAGATATTATTCTTATTATCAGATTTATAGTATACTCATAACACTACTTTGAAACAAAACCACCAGTAAAGAGTCTAATATGTACATGCCACATTAAATTTTTAAAAGATATAAGTACATCTAAATCCAAAATAAAAATATTCAAACTCTAAAATTTTTATCTGATGATACCCTGACTTTCCTAGTTCACTAGTCTTGAAACTTGTATGTAAAGTGTTCAACAAGGCCTTACTAATAAAATAATGCTCAAAAATGTTAGTCTTTGTCCCAACTCATTCACCAAGTTTTAGCAATGTTATCCTCCCATGCCATTGCTCATGTAATTTACTCTCCATTCACTTGGCCACCTGGTTCCAGATTTCATCACCTCAAGACTACTGCAATAGCTTCCTATAAAGCTTAACTTCTGTTTTTTTTTTCTTTTCTTCAATCCACAGGATATTCTACTATCAAAATAATGTCATAACATTTTCTACTAATATAACCTCTTTGCTCAAAAATTTCAGTACCTGCTTCCATTGGATAATGCCTAAGAATAATCTAGCATGATGTACACACAGTTAACATGTAATGTCAAAATAAACTTGAGGACCCTTACTAATCTTAACCTGTCTTCTGGTCTATCCTTAAAATCTGTTTCAGTTCTTACTCCCTAAACATATTCATACTCACCTCTTTTATATTTGCTCTTTCATACAACGCATGGTAAACATGCAGTAACATTTACTCAGAGAATAACTGCCTGATGCTGGCTGCTGAATTTTGCCACTCCTTCAAGAAATTAGGATTTTACATACTATCTCTATAAAAAACTTTCTTGATCCTGCCAGTGGAATATACACAATCCTTTATTTCCTTCCCTTGCACCATCATATACTTTCACTGTACTTCTTTAAAAGTACTTAGCCAACAAAGCAGATGGCTATGAGTGTACTATTTTTATTGTGAGGATAGAATCAGTTTTTATTATATCTTCTTATCCCTTGTAGCATCTAGTAATATGTTTTCATATGAAAGTTGTTCAATTAATATGCATCAAATAATAATAATAAAGCTCAGCTTTATTCTAAATTTACTGCTGGTTTTAGAAGTCTGCAGTTTTCAAGAATGAATAGAAGTTAATAAATATTCCCAAATGAATATAGTAAATACTTTTGTCATAAAAAAAATAAAGGTTTGACATACATTTAAAAACTCCATTTACTTTCAATAAAGTTAAGCTCTAGGCTCAAAATAGTTGCAGCTTTGATTTTAATTTCCTTCTGGTTTAACTGAAAATGGATCAGTAAAGAGCAGATAAGAAAGCATAAAAAGAATCAGAACATAGTCCCTTTCATGTGTAGGGTGTCAAACCATTTTTTTTTCTCTGCCGCACACTGGAAAAAGAAGACCTATCTTGGGCCACAGGTTAATTACACAAACATTAATGAAAGCTGAACAGCAAGAAGAAAAGGTCCATGCAATACTTTTCATGATATCCTACACCACAGATAAGCAAAAAAGGTCCTCACAAAATCAGCATGTGGCCTGTGGGCTGCAGGCTGAACACCCCTGGTCAAAAATCTTACTTTCTTGTCTAAAATTGTAGGTACTTGGTCTAGATGATGATTTCTAGAGCAAAGATGGGTAAGGTCGTGTAGAATAATGGGGAAAGGGAAAAAAGTGACCAGTGCTTAACAGTGAGTGCTTCTGAATAAAATCTAACCGCATATGGCAATATAGTAACTGAAAAATTATCCTACAATAAATACAGTAACTGAAAAATTACCATACAATAAACTTACATGGCAATATAAGGCTGGGAAAAGGCTCTTAAACTGTTTTTTTTCTAGCACAGTTAAACGTTTTCTACCTTTCTGATTCTAATCTTACACAAAATAGAAATACTGAATTTGTATTGCTCAAGTTCATGAATATTTATTGTAGCACCTGGCTCTTTAGTTAGGAAAAATACCACTGAGTTACAAATACAAGAAATTAGTAGTTTTAGAAAGCAAATATTTAGGTAAAATGAGGATGAGCAAATTTTACCTGTGTTCTGCTGCTGGAATAGAGTAGCCTGGAACAGGATCTTTCATTCCATAATATTTTTTAATTAGAGCAATTCCTGCTACTGTATCTGTTCCTTTGAAGTTAACCAAATGAGCAGATGCTCCTATACCAGCAGTCTAGAAAAATCAACCAGAAAGTGAAATCCAAAAAAAGAAAAACAAAAAACAAAAAACAAAAACATATTTGAGATATACAGCATAGTTCCCAAGGGAATTACTTCTTTAGCTATTCTTAGAAAAATATTTAACTATTATGAGGTAATAGTTCCTCATGACAAAGATTATTTTTCCTAAATACTGTATTTAAGGATTCATCTGTTACCTCCTCAAAGAGACCTAATAGTGTCCACCCCCACTCCCATCACTCTCTCTTCCCTAACCCTGCCTCATGCTCCTCTGTAGTATTATTTGTCATCTGATATATTTATTATATCTGTCTCTGCCTGTCCATCCATCTATCCATCCATTTAATACATAAAGAACAGGGACATTTGTTAAAGGCTATATCCCATGTACCTTGAACAGAGGCTAACACATAATAGGTACTGGTTCAATCTTTGGAATTTCAGAACATGGCCTACCTAGACCCAAGATCAATTCTGATACCATCCTCAAAAGCTAATAGTGGAACTCTAACCAATAATCTACATGCTATTAAATAAGGATGGTTTCAGTTTCTTACCTCTTGGGAAGAGACTCCTCTGTAGCCAAAATCATGTAACTTGTATTCCAGTCCATTTAAGTTACCAGAAGTTTCTAATAAATATTTGGCCAATATTTTCTTCTGCTCTCTAGAATTGGTGGCCACTGTGATTGGATACCAGGACTGAACAAGAATAGTCTGTAGTAACAAAATTAACCACAAATATTAATATATAAAAGATTGTGTTCTTTCTGAGGAAAATCCTAGCTTTCTTTGGAGACTTCCATTCTGTTAGAAAGACCAAGTAGACAGTTCAACTGCACAGCAAGATGCCTACCATGTGCCTTCCAGATGCAGTACATGGCTCAACTCTCACATAAGCAACAGAGAAGATATGCACACTGGGCCCTTAACAGTAGAGAATTTCAAATGACCAAGTTTCTATCCAAAGCTCCAAGGAAGCAAACAATATTCTGAAAGACCATCTCTGATGAAAGGATTGATTTTCAAAATCCTTCACTCTGTTATGGACCAATAGTTTTATCAAGTACACTCACACACTGATGTTGAGGCAATGTCAAACTGCTGTATTCTAAATGTTTATACTTGATTTCTGTACTTTATGTGGACTGGCATCAAACTGGTCATGGATCAGCAGTGATCCATGGACTACATCTTGAAAAATATTGGTATAAAGAAGTTATTCATTTATTTTTCTAGATACTCTTGGATCTAATATGACATCAGTAGATTATAAACTTGAGACACTTTAGCTTAGCACTAGAGAATTCTATCTAGTGAGTTACGCTTTATGTTCTTAGCTTTTATCAAAGGTCACTGTAAGTAAGTCAAATGAAACTTTTCTTCATATGCTATGTAACTACAAGGTCACTGTCTACTTTAATTCACTGACTGTAAGTTCCTTAATAAGAAAATATTAGAATTCTTAGGTGTCTACTTTCTGATAACACCTGTTCCTTGATTTTCTTTTTTCTCTTGGCTGCCAGGAAACTACAAAGGAACTCTAGCACTTAACCACAGCAATGATATTAAATATTATGACTTAGGAATTCCCTACTTCTCCATTCTAAAACAGTAATTTTCTACTTTTATTTTATAAACCAGGTAGTATATCATTGGAAGCAACTTCATGGCTCAGCTCTGTGGTTAGGGCGCCGGCCACACACACCAGGGCTGACGGGTTTGAACCTGGTCTGGGCCTGTTAGACAACACTGACAACTGCAACAAAAAAACAGTCGGGCGTTGTGACGGGAGCCTGTAGTTCCAGCTAGTTGGAAGACTTAGTGAGGCAAGAGAATCACTAAAGCCCAAGAGTTTGAGCTGTGACATCATAGCACTCTACCAAGGGCGACATAGTGAGATTCTGTCTCAAAAAAAAAAAAAAAATAAGAAAAAAGAAGCAACTTCAAATTTGTTTTAGAAGGAGTGCTAAGATGATAGCAATGTCTGAACTGAACAAAAACGATATTTAACTTCTTCATTAAAAGTTATAAAACAAGCTCTTCTTGAATACAAGCTAAATGATCAATAAATAAAGCAAGAAAAAACAAAAAAAAGATCATTTAACTTGGACTTGCCAAGTGGGCATCTTTGGCACAGATGCCTTTATAATATAAACCTGTAACCTTAGACTCCTGTGACTGATTAAATAGGGCTTTATACTCTTTTCATCAAGAGGTCCTGTCTATTTCCTTATCCCTCGCTTCTGCATTGTCCTTATGATTCTGACCAAGAGAACATGGAGGATGTCATGTTGTGTGGCTTCTAACGGCCAGTTTCAAGACATTTTGCAGTTTCTACAGTTGTTCTCTTAGTAGCCAGAGACTATCATGCTGTGAAGAAGCCTGCTTTGGAGTGAGGTCTAATAGTTCCAGCTATCTGAGTTGAGGCCCTAAATATGAGAGTGAGGCCATCATAGTCTGTCCAGCCCTAGCTGAGCCCCAGCTTCAGTTCAAGCAAGACCAGTAGAAGACTAGCCAGTCAATCATGAGAATCACGGGAAATAATGGTTGTTTTAAGCCAGTAAGTGTTGGGGTAGATTGTTACAAAACAAAAACTGATCCAACTCCTAACTTGAACTCTATAACCAATTACTGCAACCTCTGACCATTCTGCTTCTGAAATTATTCTTTGATCCCACTGCCAATGCCCATGACTATGCTACTCCAATCTTTAGCCTATTTAATTATTCCTCCCATACTGCCACTGGATGTCATTCAAAATCAAGTTTTGTTCAGGCTGCACTAATCCCAAAAAGCCTTTAATGGCCATCCACTGTGCATGGGGGTGGTGTGTGTGTGTGGGGGGAGAATCAGTTTAACAGGATTCAAGGCCTTCCATGATCTTGCCCTCTATGGGTGGGGAATCTGTGGCCTTCTGGATCCTTGAGTATGGCCTGAACTGAATCCAAACTTCACAGAACAAAATGTTCTGTTTCCCTCCCATGAACCGCAGATGGTTGCAGGTTCTCCACCCTGTGTCTGCCATGCTGTAGTCCCCTCTGGACTATCTGTCATTCTAAGAACACTGTGCCATTTCTTTAGCTCTTCCTTCCCTTACTCAAGATTTTTATTTTCCATTTCCTGCCACCAAATCAGCACTAATTCTGAATGATATTACTGGTTATTTAAGAAAAGTCACTTCTGGGCGGCGCCTGTGGCTCATTGAGTAGGGCGCCGGCCCCATATACCGAAGGTGGCAGGTTCAAACCCAGCCTCGGCAGAACTGCAAAACACAAAAATAGCCGGGTGTTGTGGCGAGCACCTGTAGTCCCAGCTACTTGGGAGGCTGAGGCAGGAGAATCGCCTAAGCCCAGGAGTTGGAGGTTGCTGTGAGCTGTGTGATGCCATGGCACTCTACCGAGGGCAATAAAGTGAGACTCTGTCTCTACAAAAAAAAAAAAAAGAAAAGTCACTTCTCCCTCAAAGGCCCTTTAAATGAGACATATTTTATTCTAATTTCAGTGCCCAGCATTTTTTTGGGTACATAGCTGGTACTTCAATCAACTCTCACATTTTATTTCAACTCAAGTATTGATATCATCAAGGAATATTAGAAAGATATAAAACATAATGTGAAAAACTAGTGGTGTTATAAGAGTAGATTAACCTTACCCCTCAAAAAATGCCAGAGAAGGAGAGAAATAACTGTCAGACACAGTGATCCTTCACATCCATTTCCTTTCCACAGTCCAACAAAATCAGCTTAAATTACACTCTGAATATAATCACTCCCTTTTAAAAAAGATCACTGTAAGTGTAAGCAAGGGAAAAAAAGGAAAGCTAGTTTGGGTTAATCCAAGGTCTAATAGGCCTTGTTGGAAACTTCCAAAATATTAACTGGCCCCACAAATCAAGATAAAATTATTAGCTGAGATAAGACTAAAGTAAATGACCTATAAATTTCTTTTCAGAAGTGTTTATTATAATGTGACTACAAATATAAGCACTTCAAAGAATGAGAGATGGTATTGGCACCTACACTGTTCACCTGTCAGTTCACCTCTCCTGGCTCAATTTCCTTGTCTGTGAAATGAGGACGTTTGATCAGGGCAACTGTCATTAAAGACATCTTTCTTTTCCAAAGCAGAAAGGGTTTGCTTTGTTTTATGGTGGAAGAGAGGGGCAAGGTTAGCCCAACATGCTTGCTCTTGAGGCCCCTCATAAATCTGAGACACTTTTGCATAACTCTTAGGCTCTCTCACACTTGTTTGAAATCTGAGGAGAGGACTAAGGTTTCTTCTAGCACCATACTGAAATTAATAAAGCAACTCAATAATTTTAGCATGTTTTAAAATTCGGTGTACTACTGGGTGAGTATATATTGTAACATACTAGGAAAGGGAATTGAAAGGAATACTATTTAGTGCTCTTATTTAAAATGTTTTAAATCAAGAGCTGTCTAAAGTACATCTTCAAGTTTGTAAGTAACAAGTTTGTTTGGAGTGGTAACAGATTTCAAATACAAGGTGATAAACTTAGGGTTGGGGACTGGTAAGAGTAGAATGAATTTCCTTTACTCCACCAAGATTCTCCACAAAGGATGACAAATGTCCATGAAGAGGTCTATTCTGGAGACTTGGTATTCAGAGTAAATACATTTTTTTAAAACAAATATAGGCTCTATAAGAAACTGCAATAACAGATGGATAGATAGTTTTAGACTATAAATTGTTATACCTTACTTATCAATACCTATATAGGGCTCAGTGCCTGTAGCAGAGTGGTTACGGAGTCAGCCATATACACAGAGGCTAGTGTGTTTAAACCTGGCTGGGGCCAACTGAAACAAAAAAATAGCCGGGTGTTGTGGCAGGTGCCTACAGTCCCAGCTACTGGGAGGCTGAGACAAGAGAATCGCTCAAGCCCAGGAGTTTGAGGTTGCTGTGAGCTATGATGCCATGGCACTCTACCAAGGGTGACATAATGAGACTCTGTCTCAAAAAAACAAACAACAAAAAAAGACCCTATATAGGACTGAAATAATTTAAAATAATAAATATTAGCAGCAAGAAGGTAAATTCGATACAATTCTTTTTCAGGTTGTAAGTTAACTACATTCAGGGTGAAAGGCTCAGGTGAAAGGCTCAACTACAACGTGGACTTCACCTAACTAAAGCAAACAACATAACCTAATCATTTGTATCCTCATATTACTCAGAAATTAAAAAAAATTACAAAATCAAGGGCCTATTTACCTTTTTAAAATAAAGTCTAACAGTCCCATATTCAATAATTTATTTTATTAAAAATAACATTTGTATATTTGCTAAAAAATTACTGTTTTAAGATGACTGATAAAATTTTTTACATTATAGTTTTTTAGTGAAATACATCAAAAACAGTAAATGATTAAAGGATAAAAATTTCTTTTTAAGGCCAGGGATTTTTTACTTTCAGAAGAGAATAAAGGGCACTGTATAGGAAGCAAGGTGGAATGGTACCTAGTTCTCTACTTCTGTAAATACCTGCTTTAGGAGAGTTTGATTACACATAAGGGTGAGAACTTATACACTAAATCCCCAGTCAGAAAACTAAAAAGAAAAGTATGAAAAAAGTTAATCCACACATAATAAATTTCCTAAATGAGATTCATCTGTTTGCCATCTTTCCACATTTAAGGGAAAAGCGGATATAGTTAGGAATTCTTCAACTCTTGTGTTTTTATAGTGTTATACCTTCAAAATCAAGTATTTGTCAGCACAGATAATATTAACAATTATATAAAAACCAATGAGATACATTCTTTTTGAGTTAATAAGTAATTCAAAGTTTTAATATATAGTATATACTATTAAAAACATTTATTTAAATGTACATCTTTAACATACACAACTGTACATCTGAGCCTGTTATTACTGGTTGATGACCCATCAAGAGTCTAAGAAGAATATTTTTAATTTCCTGTCAACTTAGCAAAATTTTTTTTTTTTTTTAATTATTTTTTATTGAGTCATAACTGTGTACAATGATTCAGGCTTGGAGTACAGTGTGCGGGCTTCCCATACAATCGGAGATATTTTTATCCACCTGATTAATGTAACATTCATGATATTTTCTCAATTCAGCGGAATGTAAATGTAAATATGTAAAGTGATTGCAAAGGTGTCTGGCTCACAGACAGGCTAGAGAAATGTTGCTGCTATTACTGCCGGTGGTGCTGCTGGCACCATCATCATCGTTCTGAGGCCACTGGCAGTGTCCTACAGGGATGGGATCAGAGGAGCCATGGGTGCTGCATTCACCTGACGGGCAGGACACTGAATCAATGATCCTCCCCTCTGACTGTTATTGTGCCCCTGTACCCTAGTCCAGACGAGGCAGAGTGCGTCCACAGAATTGGGAGAGTCTTCACTACCCCTGCCCCAAACAAGCACCCCATTTCCTTGATATGGGTGAGATTCACACTTTCCCACTCAAGTTTACCCTCTGTTTGGTGGATATCATTAGGCTTTAGAAATCATCTGGTTCAGGGCCCTCCTTTTAGGCATGCTTAAGGTCAAGAAGAAGGTATGAAGGTCCTGATCCAGCAATCCCATTGCTGGGGATATATCTAAAGAAATTGAAATCAGTACCGTGAAGAGCTGTCTGTACCCCCCATGTTCATTGGAGCATTATTTACAGTAGCCAAGATGTGGAATCAACCGGGCTGCCCATCAACAGGTGAATGGATAAAGATAATGTGGCATCTATGCATGACGAAATACCGTTCAGCCTTAAAAAAAGAGGGAAATCTTGCAATTTGTGACAACGCAGGTGAACCTGGAGGACATTCTGCTAAGTGAGATAAACCAGGCCCAGAAAGACACACATCATATGATCTCATTCATATGTCGAATCTGAAAAAGTTGATCTCATAGAAGTGGAGAGTAGAATGGAGGTCACCAGAGACTGGGGGTTATTGGTCAAAGGGTATAAAGTTTCAGTTATTCAGGAGAAATAAGCTTTAGTGATCTACTGCCCAGCATGGTGACTAGAATAAATCGTAGTTCACTGTATATTTCAAAATTGTACTTTTAAATGCTCTCTCTGCAAAAAATGATAAGTATATGAGGTGATAGATTGTTTTCTTTTTAATTTCAACGGATTTAGGGAGTGCAAGTGGTTTTTTGATACACGGAGGAATTATACAGTGTTGTAGTCAAGGCTTTTAGTGTACCCATCACCTGAGTTGAGTATATTGTACCCAATAGATAATTTTGGATCCCTCACTCTGCTCTCACTCTCTCCCCTTCTGCGTCTTCAAACTCTACTGTACCACGTGGTACCACCTTGCATACACAGCCCTTACCTCCTGCTTGTGAGTGAGTAGTACATTTGCTATTTGTTTTTCTGTTACTGAGATACTCCACGTAGGATAATGGCTTCTTCCAGTTGTGTGATAGATTTAATCATTTAATCACACTCCTGACTTAATCATTCTACATTGTAAATATATTGATATATCAAAACATTACATTGCATCTCATAAACATATACAATTACTATTTGTCAATGAAAAACAAACTTAAAGCAACAATAATAAGAAATGGGCCAGGTGCAGTGGCTCACTCCTATGATCCCAGCACTCTGGGAGGCTGAGATGGGTGGCTCTCCTGAGCTCAGGAGTTTGAGACCAGCCCGAACACAAGCAAGACCCTATCTCTACTAAAAATAGAAAAATTAGCTGGTGTTGTGGCAGGCGCCTGTAGTCCCAGCTACTTGGGTGGCTAAGGCGGGAAGATCACTTGAACCCTGGAGTTTAAGGTTGCTGTGAGGTATGGTGACATCATATGGCATTCTACTCAGGGGGAGGGAGTGAAACTCTGTCTCAAAAAAAAAAAAATAAAAAAAGGAAGGAAGGAGAAAAAAGAAGGAAGAAAAGCCGTGTCCTGTGCTCTTACCACTCACTGCCTGCCTCCTTCCCCACATCTGACTGCTGAAGTCTTCCCACTCCAGCTCACATCCCACCTCTCCTCAGGATTTCCAGACCCGCCCAGTCGAGTCAGGCTACTCCTTCCCCACACCTGCCCCATAGTAAGTTGGGCGTATTTATCATAGTACTTACCAGTCTTCTTTGTGTTAGAGTCCGTCGTCTGTCCCTCTGTCTTCACCCGGTTTGCCTGCAGAGCAAGGAGACAACGTCATCACTCTGGGATCCACTCTGCCCGTGCAGATGCTTTGCACCCAAAAGGCCGCCGTGACACACTCGTTGAATTGTTGTTATTACGGTTATGTGATGTGGACTATCCCAAAAGAGAGAAGATTTAGGAGGAGTGGAATTGAATCTCACTGGAGGAAAAAGATCAGATTCAGCTAACCCAGAGGCGGAGAGCGGAGTGAGGACCAGGGGGTGAGAGTCCCTGGGAGCAGAGTGCGGATTTGACCTGGCTGTGGGGAAGGGATTGTTTACAGTGACAGTCATTAATGAGGACAGGGGGCCTCGTAAGGAGCAAGCTAAAGGTGTTGGCAGAGGGGCAGTGACCGAGGAATGCAGTGGAGAGGAATACAGGATGTATGCCTGAGATTCCCTGCTCACTAAGGGTGTTTTGCCATCACTAATGATCTTGGTGACATTTTTTGGTTCACACGTCCTCATAGACCCAGCAGACGCATGGGCTGCCTGGTGTGTTAACGGGATGGACCCAGGTCTCACTCAGGTTTGTTCTTGCTTCTTGCTAATCCAGCCTGCAAAAGACTGCCCCCCAAATAGCTGGCTCCTTACCCCACTTCCTCTGTTTCTTTCTTTCTTTCTTTCCTTTTTTTTTTTTTACTGTAGCATAGTTTTATTGTAACATAGTTTTACTGTATGATAAAACAGCTTTGTAAATGCAGTGTACAATTTTAGTTAAACAGCAGTCAATACACTTTTCACCTTCATTGACATATTTTTATGACTTCATAGAACACCCATTAATAAGGAAAACTGTTAACAGACACCACATAGCTGTGGGAGTGATGTCCAAAGTGTCAGCTTACAGATAGCACAGGATACCAAGTTTAAACCCTGATATTTTGGGGGATGTGCTGGGTCTGGGTCATATGCTGGTTGCTTGGGAGTGTCAGAGGCTTGAGTTCACTTGTACCCTTATCACAGTCTGGAGGAAATAGGCTGCTTACAAGCAAATATATAATTAGACATTGATGATAACTGCTAAAGGTTATGGCATTGAATACAGAGATATCGCATATTATATATCACAAGCAAATCTATAATTAGACATTGATGATAACTGCTAAAGTTTATGTCAGTGAATACGGAAATATCATATATTATATATCACACCTACTGATAGTCTATACTGGCTAAATAAGAAAAATTCATAGAAAAGAAGGCCCCAGTACAATCAAATAGGAAAAAAGAGAAATTAATAAGTCTAGTTTTAGATCCAAAATGCTGTAACTTTTTTTTTTTTTGTAGAGACAGCGTCTCACTTTATTGCCCTCAGTAGAGTGCCCTTACGTCACACAGCTCACAGCAACCTCCAACTCCTGGACTCAGGCGATTTTCTTGCCTTAGCTTCCCGAGTAGCTGGGACTATAGGCGCCCGCCACAATGCCCGGCTGTTTTTTTGTTTTGCAGTTCAGTCGAGGCTGGGTTTGAACCCGCCACCTTTGGCATATGGGGCCGGCGCCCTACTCACTGAGCCACAGGTGCCACCCCTTCCTCTGTTTCTTGCAGTTTCCCCTCTCTCACCCTTTCCTACTGTGCTCATTGCTATCTTGTCTGCCTAGCAGATGCATTTCATGCTTCTGTGAAAAGCTTTAAATTTTTTCTAAAAGCATTTTGGATGTCTCAAGTTAAATCCTAAAACTTCTCAGCTTAGCTTCAGTTTGTAGCCATACAATCCTTACCTGGCACGTCCACAAAAAGGCCCCCGAATCCATCTCTTGCAGGCTCTTAGCCTATCTAGCTTTTGTATTTCTTCTGGTTATTCCATTTCCTTCTCAAATTATGGACCTCGCTATTCCTTTTCTATTGGGCCCCAGATAGACTCCCTAAGCCTCTGGTTAAAACCTTGCACAGACTCCTCACTAATGAGTAGGTACCCCTTTGGTATTGCTCTTAGGATCCCAATTCCCTCACTTTTGAGGCTCCTTTCCAAGACTCCCCTCCAGCCTCTGCCCACCAGTTATAGATGGTGACCTTCCACTAGACCCCCAAGTCCATCTAGTTTTGCTTCTACCATCTGGCCTCATTCCTAAGGTCCTCACTCTGTGAGGTCAGCAGAATATCCACCATCCATTGGCCTCAGAAACTTACTGTCTCCAAAAGCATCTTCCCTTACCACATTAAATTCTAGGCAGTATCAAACGTAGGTTCTTTTTCAGCAGCTCATTCCTAAGGGCCTTGTGGAGCACTCACCTTTTCCCCTCACGGTAAAGTTCTTCATGGTGGTTACTTCTCCCAGGCCAGTCCAGGGGAGCCCATTTAATCTGTAGGATTAAGCTGAAGCATGGGGACCACAGAACCCAAAGGAGTAATAATAGTTGTATAGAATATGATCACAGCACACAGTAGGGTTTCCATGGGAAAATACTTTCAGAGTTCCGCCTCGGAATGCTGGTATTCCTTTAACTACCTGCAGTGACATCCAGAATACCCTATGACCCTATGTTAAAAGAAAAAGCTCCTGTGATTTATTGAGGGATTACTACACACCAGGGAGGGTAAAGTTCAAATATGGGTTTGAACTGTATGGGTCCCCTGATACGTGGATGCTTTTCAATGACAGCTACACTGGGTGTGCCCGCCTCTGTTTCCTCCCCTTCCACCTCCTCGCCTTCGCCATCTCTGCCATCCCTGGGACAGGAAGCCCAGCCCCTCTTCTTCCTCTTCCTCCTTAGCCTGCTCATTGTGAAGATGATGAGCATGGAGACCATTACGATGAGCCACTTCCACCTAATAAATAGTAAATATATTTTCTCTTTCTTACAATTTCCTTTACTTTTTTTTTTTTGAGACAGAGTCTCAAGCCGTTGCCCTGGGTAGGGTGCTGTGGCATCATAGCTCACAGCAGCCTCCAATTCCTGGGTTCAAGCGAGTCTCCTGCCTCCGCCTCCCAAGTAGCTGGGACTACAGGCACCCGCCACAAAGTCCGGCCATTTTTTTTGGTTGCAGCCGTCATTGTTGTTTGGCGGGCCCGGGCTGGATATGAACCCGCCAGCTCAGGTGTACGTGGCTGGCGCCTTAGCCTGTTGAGCCACAGGCGCCGAGCCCTGGCCTCACCATTTTATGACATTTTTTTCTCTAGCTTACTTTAAGAATACATCCATTATACATATAAAATATGTTAATCCAGTGTTTATGATATCAGTAAGGCTTCGAATCAACTGTAGGCTTTTAGTATTTTGGGAAGAGTCAAAAGTTATATGTGGATTTTCAACTATGCAGGAGCTTGGGACCCCTAAACTCCCATCGTTCAAGGGTCAACTGTATTCCTTTTCCTTTGGCAAAGGGACACTCAGATCTTGGTGTACAGTCCTTGGAACAATGTATAATAGTCAAAACGGGCCAAGAGAAGGGGAAATAGTTGGGGGTTCAGGACCTATAGAATGACCTGTGGATCACACACACACCCACACACACAACTCTGTTTCTTCTCCTTTCTTTCTTTTTTTTTTTTATGCGGTTTTTTGGCCGGGGCTGGGTTTGAACCCGCCACCTCCGGCATACGGGGCCGGCGCCTTAATCCTTTGAGCCACAGTTTCCGCCTCTTCTTCTCCTTTCTGTTCTCATTTCCCCTCACTTGGATGTGGCAGGGAGGGTGGCAGAATGGGTGTGAGTCCTAGAAATAAGAAAGTGGCAGTAGGTGTTTTTAGTCTTAGAGGTTGTTGAGGATGGTGGCAGAGCCTTCAAAGGCCCCCACTTTTCACCCTTTCCTTTCTATCCATGCCTGTTACCATGTAAAGTTTGCAGCGCTCGCCCATGAAGGTAGAAGGACTTGCCCTGCCCCTTGACTCTGGGCTCAGCCATCTGACTTGCTTTGGCAGTATCAGAGTGTGAAAGCCGTGACGCAAGCCCAGGCCGGGGAGAGGATTGTCCATAGAGCCTGTTCTGTACATCTATCTCTGCCACAGCTGTGAGACTGTGCCCCACCAGCCTGCTCAGGAAGACAGAGACACGGCACTGAGTCAGATGCTCCGGGTGACCTGACAGGGTTCTCAACCTTCTTACTGCCGCGGCCCTTTTAATACAGTTCCTGTGGGTCATGACCCGCAGATTGAGAACCGCTGAGCAGAACCCAGCCTATCTCAGCACCACACAGGTGACTGAGGCCAGGCAAGTTCAGCAGAGCCACCTGGTCTGTATCAGCTGAATCCTAGAAACTCACAAAAAACAAAAGTATTTTTTAAGCCCTGAATTTTTTTTTTAACAAGTAAACAGTGTATTAAGAATTAAAGTAGTATAGCAGTATTCCCAGATAGCTTTTTGTTTGGTGGGAGGTTGGGCTTTGGGGGGGGGCAGAGTTAATACTTTTTATGAAATATCTTATTTTATAACAGTGAAATTGCTTT
The DNA here is from genome assembly GCA_963574655.1 of Perodicticus potto. Classification (NCBI taxonomy): domain Eukaryota; kingdom Metazoa; phylum Chordata; class Mammalia; order Primates; family Lorisidae; genus Perodicticus; species Perodicticus potto. The sequence goes on along the minus strand of CAUYRH010053903.1, from coordinate 10,890 downwards.
CTCTTTTGTCTTGTGATTTTTTTTTTGAGGTGAAATTTAAGTATTTGCGTGAGTAGTACTATTATACCTATCTTGAGTGTCTCGCTTGTACTGTATCACATCAGACCTTTGTTTAATTCTTTTTTTTTTTTAAGCAAGTGAACAGTTTATTAAGAATTAAACAAAGGTCTGATGTGATACAGTACAAGCGAGACACTCAAGATAGGTATAATAGTACTACTCACGCAAATACTCAAATTTCACCTCAAAAAAAAAATCACAAGACAAAAGAGAAAGCAATTTCACTGTTATAAAATAAGATATTTCATAAAAAGTATTAACTTTGCAGAGTTTATATATATGTATATATTTTTGCAGTTCTGGTCTGGGGCTGGGTTTGAACCTGCCACCTCCGGTATATGGGGCTGGCGCCCTACTCCTTTGAGCCACGAGTGCTGCCCATAAGCCCTAAATTTTTAAAGAATTAAACTTTTGTAGATGTACATGTAGTTGTAAGAAATAATAGAGATCTAGCGGGGCACTGTGGCTCACACCGGTAATCCCAGCACTCTGGGAGGCTGAGGTAGGTGGGTTGCCTAAGCTTACGAGTTTGAAACCAGCCTGAGCAAGAGCTAGACTCCCGTCTCTAAAACATAGCCAACCGTGGTGGCAGCTGCCTGTAATCCCCAGCTACTTGGGCAGCTGAGGTAAGAGGATTGCTTGAGTCCAAGAGTTTGAGGTTGTGATGAGCTATGATGCCATGGCACTATTTAGAGTGACAGAGTGAGACTGTCTAAAAAAAGAAAGAAAGAAAGAAGGAAGGAAAGAAGAAAGAGAGAAAACAAGAAAGAAAGAAAGAGAAAGAAAGAAAGAAACCTTAAGTTCCGTTTCTTCATTTTTTTTCAATGTTAACATCTTATAAGAGCACAATATCATGACAAAGATATTGACAATGGGACTGTCAAAGGTACAGAACTTTTTGGTCACCATAGGTTTCTTCATGTTGCCATTTTGTACCCACAACCACTTCTTTGTCCTCACACTTCCTTCACAACTCATGACAACCACTAATCTATCCTCCATTTCTATAATGTTATTATTTTGGGAATGTCATATAAATGAACTAATATATACAGTAACGTAACTTTTGGTATTCACTTTTTCCCCCCACTCAGCCCAGTCTTTCTCTGGAGGTTCATCTAGGTTGTGTCTTTCAATAATTTGTTTCTTTTTATTACTGAATAATTTTACATAGTATGATGTACCACATTTTTTTAAACCATTTACCCATCGAAGAATAGACTATTTCTAGCTTTGGGGCTATTGTGGGCAATGCTGATATAAACATTTGTGTACAGATTTGTGTGTGAATATAAGTCTTCATTTCTCAGAGATAAATGCCAAGGAGTTCAATTGCTAGGTCACACAGTAATTGCATGTTTAATTTTCTAAGAAACTGCCAAGTTCTACCATTTTACATTCTTTCCAGCAACATATGCATAAGCCAGTTTCTTTGCATCCTTGCCAGAATTTGGTTTTGTTACTATTTTTTATCTTGGCCATTCTGATAGATATGTAGTATTAGCTCATGGTGATTTGAATTCACATTTCATCAGTGGTTAATGCTGTTGAACATGTTTTCGTGTGCTTTTTGGTCATCCGTGTAGGAGACCGAGCACCAGGATTATAGGAGCAGTCACTGGTTCTTGGGGGAGGCGCTGGGAGCGGGACACTCTCCAAGCCCTCAAGCAACTGAGTGCTTTAATGAGTTCAGATCTGTTGCTCCTTAGCAAGCAGGTGTTGGACCTTGAACAATTGTGGAACGCCAGGGTGGGAGTCGAGCCTGTGGGGAAAGAGCACGGAATGACCATTAAGCACATGCTCCTAGTATGTGGCCCCCCCCAACCTGTTGTATAATGCTTCAATAAAAGGCCAAGGCAGAGGTTACTTGGGGCTTGCTCTGCACCCATGGGGAGTCCGCCTCTTGCAAGCATTGTACTTCTAATCCGTGTCCCACTGTTTCTTTCGCGTGGTAACAGGGTGCCACAGCAGGCACCACCAAAGGTAACCAGGTACCGTAGAGCCACCGGCACATCTGTCTACTTTCTTTGGTGAAATGTCTCTTTATGTTTTATCCATGTTCTAATTGGGTTGCTTTCTTTTTATTGTTGAGTTTTGAGAATTCTTTAAATTTTCTAGATACTATTAATAGCTCTTTGTCAGACATATAGTTTGCCAATATTTTTCTCCCACTCTGTAGCTTGTCTTTTCATCTTCTTAATGGGGTCTTCTGCAGAGCAAAAGTTTTTAATTTTGATGTAGTGAAATTTATACATTTTTTCCTTTTATGAATTATGCTTTTGGTATCAGATCTAAGAACTCTTTGCCTCTCTCTAGATCCTGAATATTTTTTCCTGGTTTTTTTCTAAGTGTTTTATGGTTTTACATTTAAGTCCGTGATCCATTTTCTGTTCATTTTTATGTGAAGTAGGAGACTTAGGTTCAGGTTCCCTTTTCTGCCCATAAATGTGTAATTATTCCAGCATCATAACTTGAAAAGACTATCTTTGCTTTGTTGAATTACTTCCGCATCTTGTCAAAAATTTGTTGAGTATATTTGTGTGGATCTAGTTCTGGGTTCTCTTATTCAGTTCCATTGATCTATGCATCTATCTCTCCATCAATGGAATGCAGTCCTGATTAATTGTACCTAGATAATAAGTCTTGAAATCAGGCAGAATGATTTCATCCTACTTTTTCCTTCTTTTCCAAAGTTGTTTTGAATTCTATACACCAATAACAAACTAGCTGAAAAACGAATCAGGAAGACAATTCCATCTAGAATACCTGCAAAATAAATAAATAAATAAATAAATAAATAAAGCCCTAGGAATAGATTTAATTAAGGAGGTGAAAGACCTCTACATATAAACTGTAAAACACTGATGAAAGAAATTATAAGAAGGCTCGGCGCCTGTGGCTCAACAGGCTAAGGTGCCAGCCACGTACAACTGAGCTGGCGGGTTCGAATCCAGCCCTGCCTGCCAACCAACAATGGCGGCTGCAACCAAAAAATGGCCGGGCGTTGTGGCAGGCGCCTGTCGTCCCAGCTACTTGGGAGGCAGAGGCAGGAGACTTGGAGGTTGCTGTGAGCTGTGATGCCACGGCACTCTATCCAGGGTGACAGCTTGAGGCTCTGTCTCAAAAAAAAAAAAAGAAAGAAATTATAAGAAGACACAAATGAAAGGACATCCCATGCTCATGGATCAGAAAAATAAATATTGTTAAAATGACCACACTATTCAAAGAAACTTAAGATTCAATGTAATTCCTATCAAAATACCAAGGGCATCCTTCACAGAAATAGAAAAACAATCCTAAAATTTGTGTGGAAATACAAAAGGACTGGAATAACCAAAACAATCCTAAGCAAAAAAGAACAAAACTGGAGGCATCATCCTACTGAACTTCAAAGTATATTATGAAGTGATACACGTAGTAAGCAAAACAGCTTGGTATTGTTATAAAAAGGGATGCATAGATCAGTGGAACAGAAAAGAGATCCCAGAAATAAATCCACCTCTTCACAGTCAACTGATTTTCAAGAAAGGTGCCAAGAACATAATTGGAAAAAGGACACCCTCTTCAATAAATAGTTCTGGGAAAACTGGATATCCATATGCAGAAGAATGAAACTAGAACCCCCTCTCTCACTACATACAAAAAGCAACATATAATGGATTAAAGACTTAAATGTAAGACCGCAAAATGTAAAATTACTATAAGAAAGCCTAGGGGAAATGCTTCAGGACATTAGTTTAGGCAAAAATTTTATGACTAAGAGCTAAAAAGTGTAAGCAACAAAACCAAGAATGGACAAAATGGAATGGCCCCAAAAGTTTCTGCACAGCATAGAAAACAATCAGCAGAGTAAGGGGACAACCTGTTGAATGGAAGACAATATTTGCAAACTATTCATCCAAGAAGGGATTAATATCCAGAATATATAAGGAACTCAAACAACCCAACAGCAAAAAAACCAAGTTTTCCCAGTAAGATTGAAGTATTTGAATAGACGTTTGCAAAAGAACACATACATTAAAAATTAAAAAAAGATGCTTTCCATTCTAGTTCTTTTACATTTTCATTTAAATTTTAGGCCAAGTCTGGTGGCTCATGCCTGTAATCCTAGCATTGTAGGAGGCGTAAGCAGGTGAATTGTCTGAGCTCAGGAGTCTAAAACCAGCCTGAGCAAGAGTGAGACCCCATCTCTAAAAATTGGCTGAGAGTTGTGGCCTATAGTCCCAGCTACTCAGGAGACTGAGGCAAGAGGATTGCTTGAGCCTAGAAGTTTGAGGTTGCTGTGAGCTGTGACACCATAGCACTCTATTGAGGGTGAAAAAGTGAGACTCGGTCTCAAAAAAAAAAAAAAAAAAAGATAAAATGACCTTGTCTATATCTAGACACCTTGCTAGGATTCTGATAGCAAATATATAAAACAAGTATATTAATTTGGAAATGATCGACACCTTTATTTTGTTGAATCTTCTAGCTAATGAACATACTATGTATCTCTCTTTGTTTATATTTCTTTTTAATTCTTTCATCAATATTGCATAGTTTTCAGCATAAAAGTCCTGGGCATATTTTGTTAGATTTACACCTAAGTATTCCATCCTTTTTTAAGTGATTACAAAAGGTATTATCTTTAAAATTTTAGTGTCCACATGCCCATTGCTAGAATACAGAAATACGAGTGATTTTTGAATGTTTATCTTATATCCTGTAACTCTGCTGAACTCAGTACTAAAAGTCAGCGGGAAGTACTTCACAGTTTGCTTTCAGATAAATGTGCCAGAAGTCAGGAAATTAGTTTTGTTATGATAAAATAAGGTATAGTAACCCTGCATAGATATTAAAAAGGTTTGACAGTAAATTCTAAACCAAAAATGTTATCTTTTAAGAAGATGGCAACTTGTAGAAACAAAATATACTGTACCCTGGGTATTCAATCAACGAATTTGCTTTAGTTTGGGCTATTGGTTCAAATTAGTATTTAGAAACTGCTTTGTATTTAAAACTCTTGAACTACAAATCAGAGAAATACAAATTAAAACCATAATAAAATAGGAGGTGAGATAAGAGGTGAGGATACCTGTTAGAATGCTATGTAGTATTATCAAAAAGATGAAAGATAACAAATTCTAGCAAGGATGTGGAAAAGGTGATACTTGCACACTGATGAGAATATAAATTAGTATGGCCATTATGGAAAATAATATGGAGGTTCCTCAAAAAATTAAAAATAGAATTACCATACAATACACCAATTTCACTATAGGGTATATATCCAAAGGAAATGAAATCAGTGATATCTATGTGCTTATGTTCATTGCAGTGTTATTTACAACAGCCAAGATATGGAATCAACCTAAGTATCCATCTACAGACAAACGGATAAAGAAAATGTGTGTGTGCGTGCGTGCCTATGTATATATGTATGTATATACACAACAGAATACTATTCAGTCTTAAACAAGGAGGAAACCCTGTCATTTGTGACATGGATGACCCTGAAAGACATTATGCCAGGTACAGAAATACACCAGATACAGAAAGACAAATACTTTATCAAATCACTCATAGAAGTAGAGAGTAGAACAGGGGTTACCAGGGCTGGGGTGGGAGCAGCTGGGGAAGTGTTCAAAGAATATAAAATTTCATTTAGACAGGAGGAATAAGTTCAAGAGATCTATCGTACAACATAGTACAATATACTATATTTAATAACAGTGTATTGTATTCTTAAAAGAATACAATATATCCCAAGAAAGTAAAATTTTAAGTGTTCTCATCCCCAAAATGATAACTTTGTGAAGTAATGCATATGCCAATAAGCTTGATGTAACTATTCCATGATGCATATATATTTCAAAACATCATGTTGTACCTAAGAAGTATACGCAATAAAAGAAAAAAGATAAAACTCCAGGCACCTGGCTGGCATTTCTGAAGTGTTAATTCCTTGTAATGCTGTTTCTTAAATTCTACTTGCACATACACCCCATAGCCTTCCATCCTTCCTTTGTTTTAGTTTACAGCTTGAGTTACCCTCAAGAGTTGCTGGTCTTCCTATCCCTTAGAGCAGGGGTCCTCAAACTTTGGCTCACGGGCCACATGTGGCCCACCGAGGACATTTCTCTGGCCTGCTGGGTGTTTTTGCCGTTGGTGCCTGTCCTCCTTAGCAGCCGACTCATCCTGGACCATGGTGCACATGTGTGGAATGTGAACCGCACTCTCTGACTCCCCTCCTTCTCTCTGTGTCTCAACTCCTCCTCTCAGTCTCAGGTGAGACTGAGACTCGTGATCAGAGGAGTCACGAGCTTGCCTGTGCAGGGCCTGCTGCTGCCCGAGGACCAAAGTAAGAACAAGTTAGGATTTATTTATTTTTGAAGTTAGGAGGTCTATTTATTTTTTATTTTGCAGTCAGTAGGGCCTTTTTTCCTGAAGTTAAGAGGTCTTTTTTTCCCCGCAGATGGGGGCACCTTATTTTTTCATTTTAAATATTATATTTGTATTTGTTCCTGTTTTTTTTTTTGCAGTTTTTGGCCAGGGCTGGGTTTGAAACCACCACCTCCAGTATATGGGGCTGGTGCCCTACTCCTTTGAGCCACAGGCACCGCCCCGGTTTGTTTTTTTACTTCAAAATAAGATATGGTCAATGTGCATAGGAATTTGTTCATAGTTTTTTTTAAACTATAGTCCGGCCTCAAACGGTCTGAGGGACCATGAACTAGCCCCCTGTTTAAAAAGTTTGAGGACCCCTGCCTTAGAGTCTGCGAAAGCCATAAGTAGAAACTTTGGGTTTCAATATGCTAAAATCCTAACAGACATCCACACATGCTGGGAACCAGGTTAAGAAGGGATGGTGCTTTTTTTTGTGCTTTTGCCTGTGGTGTAGACTCATTGTGGTAACTCTGGGTGCCTGTGGCTGTCAGGGCTGAACTCACATTTATACATCTGACTCCTGAAGGTGGGAAACATACCAGTTACTGTTTTAGGGATGCATTTTGGTGGGCAACATCTTTTAAAAGCATGGACTTTGCGGGGAAATAATGAAAAAAGTAACAAGTCTGGAGCACTGAGATTGGCCACTTGCTCAAGGTGGCACAGTGGGTTAGTAGCAGCGTCAGGACCAGAACTTATTTGCCCTGATGTATACTCACCGGCTTGTTCTAGCACCTGTGGCAGCTCTCCAGACAGCCATCTCTTCTGCCCGCATCCTTCCTGTCTATCAAATATCACATCAGAAACTTGAAATCCAGGATATTGTTGTGTCAAGGGCACCTCATGTCTCCTACGCACTAGGAACCCTGGTAAGGGTGAAGGTATTCCCTACCATGTGCTGTGATTTATGGGTTCAGCCAGAAATTTTTCTTTTGTTTCCTTTTGTCAGTTAGATATATGTGTACTTTAAAGGATTTTAAACGCTTGATTACTTAAGAGAAAGAGAAAACTCTGTTGCTTGTTTACATTATTTGTGTTTTGTGCCTGTGAAACTACAGATGTCCAGGCGTTGATGGACATCCACAAGGGAAACAGGAGGAAACTGTTTTGAGAGACTGCGGTCAGCAGGTGGCGCTACACACACACTGTCAAACACAACAGTTTTTTCAGACCTGGGGAATTTTTCCCGATTTACTGAAGCAGGAGGGAAAAATACAGGTCCAGTACTTCAGCCAAGAATAGTAGGCATGAAAGGAGGTGGTAAAACTCCCAGAGAACCTTCCCTCTTCGGTTGCATGGCAGAGAATCCATTTTTAGAGGTTTTGGGACTCATTGAGTAACTGTAGCCGGCTGACTCCTCCAATGGTGGGAATCAGGAAGTGGTTGCTCCAGCTGCAAGACAGCCAGAGTGAGTCTTCCAGGGCAAAAGAACCACAGGATTAGAACTCCCATAGTGGCTAGGGAGCCCAGGTCCTTTGCTTCTGACCAGTCTGCCCTTATGGGGAAAGGCAATTTCCATTTCTGTGTGGGGAAAGCAGTTCCTTCTTGCTTCCTTTACCTTCCTCCCATAAGTCATAAATTCCCCATCACGTTGGGGCCTGGAAGGAGGGGAGGGGTGAACCAGAGTGCCCACTCTGCCTTCTTGTTCCTCTCTCAGGTAACACCCTCCGCCCCCTAAACCCATCCCATTCCTCCAGAGGAAATATGCAGGCAGTATATTCATGCCCATCAACATCCTGAAGGATTTTTTTTTTTTTTTTGCCAGTTCTGATATAAAATCTCTTGAACATTTGTTTTTAATAGGACACTTTGTATCAAAATGGGACAACAAACGAAAGAACAAACCAAACCCCTATGTCTCCAACCCTAAAGCCTTTTCTTGGTCCCACAACAACAGAGCTATCAGCTCTTTGGCACATTTGATTCCAGGGACCGCCACATGGTGGCCCCCAGGCCAGCTCCCTGCATCTCTGTTGACCTCACAGTGACTGAAGCAGGTTCTAGAGAGCTGGATCCCCACCCGGCAGCTTGCTCTCTCTGTCAAGGAGGAACCAACGTTCCTAAGCAGTGTCCTAAACCCTAGCATTTTTCAGTTGCTGGGCTCCACTTCCAGAGTTTCTGGTTCAGTAGGTTCTGGAAAATGTGCATTTTTAACAATTTCCCTCTGGGGCTGATGCTACTGTTCTGGAGACCACACTTTGAGAACCACCATTTCAGAGTAAAATGTGTGTGGGGGGGGGAGGGGAGGAAAGCTGCAGGAAACAGCTGACGGCTGTGGTTTGGCTGTTCTTTCTCCCAGAGCAGGGTGGGTGCCAGGATTGCAGGGTCACCAAGAGGGCCTGTTCTCTGGGGATGCTGTAAATCCTTATCTCCCCTTTCTAGAATGGTGGTTCTGAAGCTTGGCAGCATATCGGAGTCATTTTGGGAGCTTTAAAAAAAAAATACTGATAACTGGCTCGCAGCCCCAGACCCCCTGATTTAATTGGTTCGGAGTGTGGTTTGGGAATTGGGACTGTTCAAAGCTCCTCAGGTGCTTCTGATGTGCAGTCCAGGTTGAAAACTCACAGCTCTAGGCTGGCGTCTTAGTGCGTTCTTATATCTGATCCCCAGTTAGTGTAAGTCCCCCTCTGCTGTCCTTAGACACTTCCAGCCCTTTCTACTGCCACCCTCCACAGGCTGGAAAACTCTGGCATCTGTTTCTGAATACTGAACTCCTATTTGTCCTACAAGACTCGGTTCAAATATTTCTTTCATGGGGGAGACTTTCCTGGCTTCCCCTGTCAGTTAATTGCTTCTTTCTCTATCTCCTAAAGCATTTTGGATGCACTTGAATTACAACCTTTACTTCTTTGTATTCTAATCACAGTAATTCACCACTGAAGGATGTTTCAGTCCATGAGGAACTGCATATACGACAATGGTCCCAGAAGATTATGATGGGGCTAAATAATTCCTGTGGCCTAGTGATGTTGTAGCCATTATCATAGCGCAATTACCTGAGTTTTAAAAATAAACTTAGTGTAGCCTAAGTGTGCAGTGTTGATAAAGTCTGGAGTGTTGTATAGTAGTATCCCAGCTCTTCACATCGCTCACTCACTCACTGACTCACCCTTCATACCACTCACTCCCTGACTCTCCCAGAGCAACTTCTAGTAATGTAAGCTCCATTCATGGTAAGTGCCCTGTAGAAGTATACCATTTTTTTTTAAATTGTACCTTTGCTATATTTAGAGATGTTTAGATACACAAATATTTACCCTTGCGGTCCAGTTGCCCACAGGATTCAGTACGGTGACCCTAACCCTAACCCTAACCCAGGAGCAATAGGCTGTCCATAAGGTCCAGGTGTGTAGCAGGCTGCACCACCTAGGTTGTGTAAAGTTAGCACAACGATGAAATTGCATAACAAAGCCTTTCTCAGAGCAGTCAGTGAGGAACACAGGGCTATTTTTGTGTTTGTATCTTCACTCTGTCCTTGGGGGAAGGCTTGTACCTTGTTGGGGCCTTAATAAAAGTTTGTGATTGAATGAATCCCGTAGTTGGAGATAAGCCAAGATGCACAAGGTTCTGGATAAGGAAATTTATTAATTTCAATTCCATACAGTGGACCGAGTGTCTACTGGTGCAATGTTAAGTTAGCCATGGACCCGGCCCTGGAAGAGGTCCTCCTGAATCTGCAGCTTGGGAACTGCTTTCAGAGAGACTGACTGGGAGCATAGTGAGGGCCTGGGTCTCCCTTTCATACGATCTTCTGTGGCACTCACCCCACAGGTGTAGGTGGGTTTCCTGGCATGCCTTCCATGAACTTGCCCTTGTCTACCTCTTGAGGTGTGCATTCCCCTGACCACACCACATTCAATGGTTGGAGCATCGTTCCTCACACACCCCATGCTATTGCCAGTTCATTTGTACCTTTCTGTCCCTTTGAGGTGCCCTCTTCGGTCTTGCTTGGCTGGCTACCATGGTGAGCCTTCCTGGCAACCCCAGGCCGAATGCCTTCTCTTTGGGAAACATTCTGCGTGGGAATTGTTCAAACTAGTTTCTTATGAGTCTGGTCTGGCACACAGTAGGTGTCTCATAAATGTTGAGCTGTGATGAATGCTTCCACAGTGATCCTCGCACTTTATGCTACCTGTCCATCATTCATACACAAACACTTTCCTGCACTTCACATCACTATTCACACGCAGTGTTTTTTGGTCCAGGGTGATGGGCTTGGGATAGGCAGGTACATTCTCCCCGGGTTTACTTTTCTTTTTTTTTTTTTTTTTGAGACAGAGCCTCAAGCTCTCACCCTGGGTAGAGTGCGGTGACATCACAGCTCACAGCAACCTCCAATTCCTGGGCTCAAGCGAGTCTCCTGCCTCCGCCTCCCAAGTAGCTAGGACTACAGGCACCCGCCAC
>CAUYRH010053901.1:0-14854 GCA_963574655.1 Perodicticus potto | reverse complement strand
ACATTAAAGTAGAGAAAAGATAGTCTTCTCAACAAATGATGCTGGAAAAATCGTTATCTAAATTCAAAAAAAAAAAAAAAAGACAAGACAAGAAAAAAAAATAATTTAAACACAGACATTACACCCTTCATAAAATGAATTCAAACACACAACTGTAAAACTCATGTAAGATAACATAGGAGACACTGTACATCACCTTAGGTTTGGCAATGATTTTTTTTAAAGATACCATACCAAAAGCACAGCCCATAAATGAACAAAATGATAAGCTGGACTTCAATACAATTAAAAACTTCTGCTCTGTGAAATGCACTGTAAAGAAAATGAGATGACAAGTCACAGAATGGGAGATAATATTAGAAAAGATATATTTGATAAAGACCTGTTATTCAAAATATACAAAGAACTCTTAAAACTCAGCAATAAGAAAACAGACACCCAAGCTAAAAAAAGGGCCAAATAACTTAACAGGCACCTCCCCAAAGGAGATATACAGGTGGCAAATATGCTCATGAAAAGATGCTACATATCATATGTCATGAGGGTAATGCTTATTAAAACAATAATGGATTTAGGTTATTAGAGATTTTACTTTTCTGTTTCTAATTAATCTGCCAACGGTTTATCAATTGTCTTTATCTTTTTGAAGAAACAAGTTTTTTCATTAATTTTCTGAATGATTATTTTCAATTTCTTTTATTTCTGATTTAATTTTGGTTATTTCTTTTCTTCTGCTAGGTTTGAAATTGGATTACTCTTCCCTTTCTATTTCTTTAAGATGACTCATTAGGTTGTTGATGTGTTCTCTTTCTGTTTTTTGAACATAGGCATCTAATGTGATAAATTTCCCTCTTAGGACTACTTTTGCAGTATCCCATAGGGTTTGGTAGCTTGTATCTTCATTGTCGTTATGTTTGAGGTATTTAATAATTTCTTCCTTTATCTCTTCCTTGACCCAACTGTCACTCAGCATAAGGTTGTTTAGTGTGGGGATGAAAATTCTTGTTGGAGTGGAGTTCCACCTTTATTGCCTTGTGGTCAACAAAGGGGAAATAACAACAAATACTACAAGAGATTATCTCTGACTATTACAAGAAATTCTATCCCTAGAAATTTGACAGTGTGGAGGAAATGGACCAATACCTGGAATCACACCATCTCCCTAAACTTAACCAGGAAGAAATAAATCTCTTGAACAGACCAATATCAAGCACTGAGTTTGAAGCTATCTATGACAAACCCACAGCTAATATCATACTGAATGGAGTAAAACTGAAAGCTTTCCCTCTTAGAACTGGAACCAGACAAGGATATCCTCTATTGCCACTATTATTCAACATAGTGCTGGAAGTTCTAGCCAATGGAATCAGGCAAGAGAAGGATATAAAGGGCATACAAATGGGGGCAGAGGAGGTCAAATTCTCTCTCTTTGCTGATATGATCTTATACTTAGAAAACTCCAGAGACTCAACCACAAAACTCCTGGAAATGATGAAGAAATATAGTAATGTTTCAGGGTATAAAATCAATGTCCACAAATCAGAAGCCTTTGTATCTCCCAATAGCGGCCAAGTTGAGAAGCAAATCAAGGACACAATTCCCTTTACAGTAACTTCAAAAAAAAAAAAATTAAAACAGAAAGAAAGAAATACCTAGGGATATACTTAACAAAAGAGGGGAAGGGTCTCTACAAAGAGAAATATGAAATCCAAAGGAAAGTAATAACAAGACATTAACAAATGGAAGAACATACCATGCCCTTGGGTGGGAAGAATCAACATCATTAGACTATACCACCCAAAGCAATCTATAGATTCAGTGCAATCCACATTAAAATATCAACATCATAATTTGAAGATCTAGTAGAAATAGTTCTTCATTTTGTATGGAACCATAAAGTACTCAACAGCCAAAGCAGTTTTTAGTAATAAAAACAAAGCCAGAGGCATCACTCTACCAGACTTTAGGTTATTATTACAAGCCAACAGTGACCAAAGCAGCATAGTATAGGCACAAAAATAGAAATATAGATATATGGAACAGAATAGAAAATAAAGAGATAAAACCAGTCTCTTATAGCCAGCTGATCTTTGATAAACCTAACAAAAACTACTGAGGAAAAGAGCCCCTATTCAATAAATGGGGCTGGGAGAACTGGGTATCCATGTGTAAAAGACTGAAACTGGACTTGGTGTACTTTTCACCACTTGCAGAAATTGACTCAAAATGGATAAAAGATTTAAATGTAAGACATGAAACAATACAAATTCTAGAAGAAAGTGTGGGAAAAACTCTTCATCATGTCAGGCTGGGGTAAGATTTTATGAAGAAGACTGCAGTGGTAATTGCAACAACAAAAGTAAACAAATATGACTTAATTAAACTGAATAGCTTTTGCACACCTAAGAACACAGCAAGTAAAGCAATAGATAATGTGCAGAATGGGAAAAGATATTTGCATGTTATGAATTTGACAAAAGGTTGATAACTAGAATCTACAGAGAATTCAAATTAATCAACAAAAAAAGAGCAAACAATCCCATCTATCACTGGGCAAGAGATATGAACAGAATCTTCTCTGAGGAAGACAGTAAAATGGCCAAAAGACATTTGAAAAAACATTCATTGTCCCTAATCATCAGAGAAATGCAAATCAAAACCACTTTGAGATATAACCTAACCCCAGGGAGAAAAGCCCACATCACAGATTTTCCAAAGATGTAGATGCTGGCACAGATGTGGAGAGAACGGAACACTTTTATACTGTTGGTGGAACTAACACAGCCTCTTTGGGAAGAAGTATGGAGAATCTTCAAAGAACTCAAATTAGACCTTCCATTGGATCCTGCAATCCTATTACTAGACATCTACCCAGAAGAAAAATAAATCATTTTATCATAAAGACATTTGCACTAGACTGTTTATTGTAGCTTAATTTATAATTGCCAAAGTACAGAAACACCATAAATGCCCACCAACCCAGAAATGGATTAACAAACTGTGATATATGTATACCATGGAATAATATTCAACCATAAAAAAGATGGAGACTTGGGGCAGCACCTCTAGCTCAAAGGAATAGGTTGCCAGCCCCATATACCAGAGGTGGTGGGTTCACCACCTGGCCCTGGCCAAAAACTGCAAAAAAAAAAAAAAAAAAAAAAAAAAGAAGATGGAGACTTTACATCTTTTGTATTAACCTGGATGGAGTTAAAACACATTCTTCTTAGTAAAGTATCTCAAGAATGGGAAAGCAAGTACCCAATGTTCTCAATACTAATATGAAGCCAGTAGATGATCGAATACAAGCCCACATAAGAGAAAAACTCAATTCAATTCAAGTTGGGGAGATGAGGAACAAGGGAGGGAGGAGAAGGAGGAAGCTGCGGGATTGGTGTGCTCCCACTTAATGGGCACAATGTAAGGGTATATGGCACACCTCTTATGGGGGGGGCACACACTACAAGAGACACTCTACCTAATAAAAGCAAATATTGTAACCTAATTGCTTGTATGCTCACATTAACCTGAAAAAAAAAAAAAAACCAAACGAGAACAACAATGGATACGTCTACATACTTATATAAATGGCCAAAATCCAAAAAACTGACCCATCAAATGCTGACAAGGATGTGAAACAACAGGCACTCTTGTTTGTTGCTGGTGGGAATGCAAAATGGTGTAGTCACTTTAGAAGACAATTTGGTGGGTTCTCCAAAAAATAAATACACTCGTACCATTTACTCTAGCAATCATTGTTCTTGGTATTTGCCCAAAGAAGTTGAAAATTTATGTCCCCCAAATCCTACACACAAATGTTAATAGAGTTATTTGAAATTGATGAAACTCAGAAGCAACCAAGATGTTCTTCAGTAAGTGAATGAATAAAGAAAAAGTGGTATGTCCAGAAAATGGAATATTATTGAGCACTTTCAAGGCATGAAAATTAGATATCAAGCCATGAAAACACAGGAAAGAATCTTAGATGCATGTTAATAAGTAAAAAAAGCCAATCTGGAAGGCTACATACTCCATGATTCTAACTATCTGGTGTTCTTTAAAAGGTAAAACTTATGAACAGCATTAGAATTGGTGATTTCCTAATACTGGGGTTAGAGGGGAAGATGTGATGAATAGGAAGAGCATAGGAGAGGTTTGGAGCAATGAAACTGCTCTGGATAATGTTGTAATAGTGAACATATGTTATCATACATTTTTCAAAATCCATAGCATATACAATACCCACCAAGAGTAAACCCTAATATAAGCTAGGGACTTGGGTGATTATGTGACAATGTAGGGTCATTGATTGTAACAAATGCACCACTCTGGTGGGAGATGTTGATAGTGGGGGAGGCTGACTGTGTGTGTGTGTGAGAGAGAAAGAGAGAGAGAAAGAGAGACAGGAGTATGTGGGAAATCTCTGCACCATCTGCCCAATTCTTCTGTGAACCTGAAACTGTTCTAAAAAATAGTCTATTTTTGAAAAACTATGTATCTAAAAATACAATTATTCTTCCGACAGACACATTTTCCCCCTGTTTTTACTTATTTCTTTTTTTCTGGCATTCCTAGTAGTCAGATACTGGACTTCTTAGCTTAACCTTCTAATTTCATTCCCCTTTCTGTCCATTTCCCATGTTTTGTCTCTTTGTTATACTTCCTGGGAAATGTCTTCGTTATATTCCAAACTTCCTACTGATTTTATTCCATAATATTTTTCAATTTTCTTGATTTTAAAAAAAATTCTCTGTTTTTTTTCTTCCTTCATCCCTGTGCCCTTTGTGCTGGGTTGTGTTCTTTATTTCATGGTTGCATTATGTTCTCTTAGTTGCATGTCAATGTCAACGAGAGCTCTACTTTTACGTTTCATCCTTATTCCTGGAATGTGTAGGATTCTGTTATGTTCTCTTTTTAAATTTCCACTTGTTTTTTATGTTGCAAGGCTTCTTCCCCTGTCTGGAGATTTTGTCTCTCTGTGTATATTTAAGAGTGAGGGCCTGGAAATCTTCTTGGGAACTAAGTATAGGGCATCATTGATTGTAGAGTGGTAGGGCAGAGAGTTAGATTTTCTATTAGTTAACCCACAAATATTAGTAACAATAGTTTTTTCAAGCACCTGGATTTGTTCAGTTTTATTTCTGCATAGAAGTACTCTCTAATTTGTTGCCTTGCAGATAATCAGCTTAGTTGCCATGTTCCAGGTCTCTCATGATTGTGGTATGTGTGTGTGTGTGTGTGTGTGTCTCATCCTATAATTTATGGAATTTTATTTAAGTTAACCTCCCATGTTTAATCTCTTGAATAACCTCTGGCTTTTCTCCTGATCTCTGCTAGGCTGGGCAATTCCATGTCTAGGAGGTTCTTTTATTTATTCTCTGCTGAGAATGAACCATCTGTTTTTCAGGATGAGAAGGAATAGTCCTGTATGCAGGGACTGTGGTGTCCACTCCTACTGTAGATCTGAAACCAGTGCCCTTGTGCTTCATGTCTCATCTCTACTTTCTTTGGAACCCTTTGGAGAGGATTCTAGAGTGAATTTGCTTATAGCTTGATAAAATTCTCAGCTGTAGGCACTTAGGTTCAAATTTTTCTATTCTTTTAAGGCAGTTACCATACTTTCATCTAATTTTATCTTGGGGGAAAAATGGTATTTTCTACTCTTCAACTCTCTTTGTTATTTTTCTCTGTTTAGTGTCAGGCAAAGAAGATGAACACATGCTTCCAATCCACTATGTTTAACCACAGATAATATTATTTTGAATATAGGTAGTTTTCAATGTCAAGAGAAAATGACCGGGATGTGAAGAAATTAAAAGACAACACTGTGAAAGAAACATACTAAGATTTATTCCTGGGTTGTGAGATTATTGGTGATAATTTGCTATTTTCTTTAAAAAGTATTTTCTGTATTTTGCCAATTTTTCTATAATAAGTATATAGTACCTTCACAATAAAAGAATTTAAAAATACATTTAAAAATCCATACTGATGCTTGTATTAGCTCAACAAGCGCAACTATAATTTCAGTGAAAATTAGTGACCTGGTGGGGAAAAAAAGTTCATTTTCTTCATGCCAAATGTTAAAGCTTTAATAATAAATAAAATGTAATTAGTGGAGAAACAAGCTATAGTCTTTCTAGTAAAAAGTGGTAAATTTTCTTTGCACTATTAATATAAGTTCCATTTCTATAGACAATGGTTACCAATATATATTTCAATATTATATAACTGGTAGGTATTAATGGTCTAATGTAAGAATATAATTCATTCAATATGTTTACTTTAATGTAAGCTGCTTTTTGATACCTGATTATAATCTAAGTCAGAATATTCCAATAGGGTCTCTAAGGAATAACAGCTCCCACTGAGTCTCTGCAAAGAAATAAGTATACGAATTGCTACCTAGTATTTTGCTTTCTTGGAGATATAATTCACATTAGGGAACTGAAGGCTTTGAAGATACTGCAGTAAAGAAACTTTGTTAATTTGGTTTGAATAAGAGTTTTGAAATTTATTTTGACTTTGGAACACCTGCCCCCTCAAAAAAAAAAAAACCCACAAAAAACCCTCCATGTGATCCTGGCCTTTATCATTATTATTGTTATTATTTTTACTCAAATGCAAAGATCAGTGTTTATTTCTTTCAGGCAGATAATGACCTGTTGGCAGAGAAGTTATAGAGCCACACTTCTGTAGTCTGGTTGAGTCAAACCATTCCAATTATTTGATGACTGAGCAGAGCAAAAGTAAGTATGTTGGATCTGTTCTCCATTGCTTTAGTTAGGAAATAGGAAAATCTTCTACTGTTGTTATGTTGGAGGTGGAATAATTTTCTTGCTTTGTTTTGTTTTGCTTTGTTTTTGGATAAAGCTCAGAAGATTATTGGTTTCCAGCTGTTTTCCAGCAGCCATGGCATTTTGTAAAGCCTAAAGCACCTTGTGGAAGTCTATTTGCTGAAATATACATGTAGGTGCTGGTTATTGTCAATTGTACTGCCAGAGCCCTGAGATATGAAGTTTTATTACCTGATTTTCAATCAAACATGATTTTCATGAAAGTAATCATTCAGGGATTTTCTTTAGCACATTTACTTTTTTATGCCTGGACTCCTTTTATGAAAGGAAGTGGAAAAAACAATTTGAAAATGTAAAATAAATCAGACGTTATCTGTTGGTATCCTTTTTTTTTTTTTTTTTTTTTTTTGCAGTTTTTTGGCTAGGGCTGGATTTGAACCCACTACTCTTGGCATATGAGGCCGGCACTCTACTCCTTGAGCCACAGGTGCCACCCCTCTGTTGGTATCCTTAAACTGGACTATCAAACATATAAATGGTAGAGTTTACAATAAAATAAATTTCCTGGAAATAATTGGCTCTTCTAAAACAATTTTTCAAAATCTCACACTCTAAGTTAGTCCTTCCACAGTGGGAGGACAGCATGTTTATTGGAAAGATTGAGTGTGGAGACGTGGGTTCTAGTCCCATAAATTGCTCTGAGATATTATTATTAGTACCATTACCAGGAATTATTTTTTAATTTCAGGTTAATGCGAGGGTACAAACAAGTAGGTTACAATATTTATTGGGGGATTTACATGCATGAACACTTTTCACTTTTACACCTCATCAAAAGGTTGGACTACATGACTCTCATCTTTTTTCCCTTCTTTAGATGATCACAGGAGATATATCTCTGCTGCTAGACCTTTGTTCCACCCTGGAGTTGGGGGACGGGAAGTGGCGGACAGTCTGGAAGCGAAGTTAATCTTTCCTCACTAAAAGGAGTGGATAGATAAGCTTTTAGGAGCCTGAATTGGAACTCAGAATCATTTTCTGTTTCAAACCAATAGTGTAACATAGATTATAATCCAGTGCCTTAAGTGGGTCTTTCTGGAGGCCTGAACATCTCGGAACTATTGGTCTGTTTTCAGTTGGGCAGGGGAGAGGTGGCTTGTGTTGATTTTGTTATGGCACCCTAAGTTTGACAATGTCCCATCAACTCTAACAGTTAAGAGGCATAAAGCATCCATATAGTAACTCTGCCTCCTGATATTGATAAGTGTTAAAGGCTTCTCCTCACCTGTCATCTCATTTGATTTCTTACCCTTACTATGATGTCATATTATTATGAGTCTGGAAGACAAGAAGTTCCGAAACATTACTTTTCACCATGTTTGTGCAGGGATGTGTTCGAGAGAAGGTAAAAATCTAGTGACTTAACATCAGTTCTGACTTAGCAGACTGAAAAATTTCACTGCCTGGTGGCCAGATGACTTCCACTCTGCATCTTTGCTTTAGCAAGTGTGGCATTGATCCAATGGGCCATTCAGACATTGGCATGGCTGGGCAGGCAGAATCCTATTTATCTGCTTTAAAAACAAGTTATTCCACCTCACATGAAAGGAAATTGAGGCATGTTTGCCACTTCCACATGGATCATGTCCTCCTCTGATACAAGGGCACATTAGAACTCAAAACGTGCCTTTACAGACCTAAAATAGGTCTCTCACAAAAACTCACAGGGAGCTTTCAGATTTCCTAAGAAACTGAGCTAGATGTTTATTGAACTCTGTTACTTTTCTGAGATCTTTTTTTATTTTTTTATTTTTTACTATTTACCCTTTGACTTATTATCGGCTGAGAAACTATTGGGAAAAAATTCTCTATTTGGTTCCAGTTAGGGTTTTAGCGATCCTGTTTCCCCTTCTCTATTGGAAAATAACTATATGTTAAATAGTTCTCCAAATAGGAAAGATAAAATTTATTAGTGTTTAAGTCAGATCTGCTGAGTTTAAATCTTTTCGTAGGTAAAGTCTTCCTTATCTTTTAAATGTGAATCCTTATTTGAAATATTCAAAGATTTCTTTTCTCCAACGTTTCATTACTTCATTGAGAACGGCTGAACCATTCAGTTTGAAGAAGACTGATTTCCTAGGGTCCAGATCAGATAGCCAAGAGTTTATAGGAATTCCTGCACCTTTAACGATCATGAAAGGACAGTTCTTACACAAAATACCATAGTGTGAGCGCAGGGACTGTGAAATAGCCCCTCGCTAGGCTAAAAAAAAAAAAAAAAAAAAAATCCCATAGTCAGAGATTTATTATTTTGGCTCAAGATTTAGTCACCTAGTAAATTATAGAAACTCTGTGAAAGGGGCAGCCTTGTGAATTTATCAGGTCATTTCCTGGGAGCAGGTTTTGATTGATATTAATTGTAAGGACAAAACTGGACAACGGCTGGGTTTAGAGAGGGCACTGGCAGGGGGCAGGATGTTGGTGAGGGAGGCAAGTGTGAGAAAGGCAGCTGGCAATGGACAGGTGGGGGAAGTCTAGAGATAAATTTTGCCTATTTCAGTTACTTTTTAATTCAACAAATACTTGAATAATATTAGGAAATTAAGAATCTATTTTATGTGAAACATTTTCAGGACTGGGAAAGAAATAACTATGGTCTCTGGAGTTCAGAGTGTGGGGAGAGAGGTAGCCATGCCAGCAGGCAATGCCAGCACAGCAAGAAGTGTCACAGACAAGGCAAGAAGGGAGAATGGGGGTTCCCAGAGGGGCCGTGTGTGCAGGTGGATGACAGAGCCATCTGGGACATAGTGATGTCTGGTCTTAAATTTGGTCTTAAAAGACAAATAGAAATGTCTACCCAGAGGACTGAAAAAAGGAGCAGTCACTACAGTAAGAAGGGTAGCTTGGGCAAATGGCACAGACTTGAGGGATAGACCGGGCAAATGGCACAGACTTGAGGGGTAGCCTGGGCAAAAGGCACAGCATAAGGAAGAGTTTGCAGGGGTGGGGGTTGAGGCATAGGAAGACATTCCAGGAGACTGAAACTCAGGCCAAAACACTGTGGCAGACCCTCGTCATTACGAAGTTAGGACTTGATTCTGTAAGTGGTGGGGAGGTTCTGGCTGAGCAAGGAGCCTGACAGTATCTGTGCTGTTGAGAGGCTGGCTATGCTTACCCTGAAGTGGACGGATTGGTGGAAGGAGGTTCATAGAGGTGCACAAGGAGAGCAGGACATGGTTTGGACCATCTCATGTGCTGCTGGCACGTCCTGCTGCTCCAGGGTACTCTGGGCAGAAGACTGGGCAAAAGCTGAATCTCTATAGCTTGCAAGTGTGTGCAAACCTCAAGCAGATGTTGTGTCTGGGTTTCAGGTGTTTATTTTTTAAACTATAATTCAATGCCTTACAAAGTCAGGAAGACCTTTTTACTTAAAGGAATGCAATGATCTAAATCTTGGATAGGTTATACAGGTTTCCACATGAGTGTTGCTATTTATAATCATACAGAACATTTTCAGATTATTATTAACCCATTAGGATAGTCCATCATAAGGACTAACACCATGATGAGATTTTGTCAAACTCAACTAAAAGTAAGTGCTATCCTAATACTGAGAGCAAATTTTAGTGTTTTTAAAGGACATTTTCAAATATGCCAAATGAAAGGCTTAAAAATTGGTCTCAATATGAAGCATGCTTTGTGGATGCAGCTTCACAAAATGATGTTCTATACATACCCCAAAGACACAATGATCTGAGGTCCCATCGTCCTCATAAGGAAAAAAAGCCCTGCTGAACTCAGGAGCCTGTTATGTCATTTCTGTGCCCCAGACTCAGTGAGGTATGAACCCATGGAGCACCACCCCACAGCACTCACACAAGGTCAAGGGTAAGAGGCAGATAATGAGAAAATAACTTTTTAAAAGGGAGTAACCCTGTAAAAATGAAGAGAGAGAGAGAGACAAGCTGTATCTTCTTACTTTGATTACAAGATAAAGTCACAACAGGTGCTAGGACTTAGGTCAAAATTATTAATAGAATGGAAATTCTAATGAGAATAGCAGAAAGACGTTGGGCGTTAAGAACTGACCTATGGTTATGGAGGTCTATGCGATCTCAGATGATGTCTTCAGCGTCTTTTTTGATTGCCCTGCTGTATTTTCCTCTCCTGTTTCATTTATATCTCACTGTAGACACTGATTTACCCTGGTCTTTGTATCTGGTTTAGCCTGACCACTCCATTGAATCTGCCCATGTATTTACTTATGCTGTCTGTAGTGCAAGGGGGCTTATGTTAGGGCTACATGGGAAGCCCTTTGAGGACAGGGGCAGTGTGTTACTCATATTGGTTTCTAACAATCCAGGCCCTTCTACATAGTAGGTGCTCAGTACAGAACATCTGAGGAGGAACTGGCTTATGACAGGTTAGATGTCCTCTCCTCTCATTAGTAGAATTTCCATTCTATTAATAATTTTGACCTAGAGGCAAGGAGGTTTACCCCTCTAAGTCTCAGATTTCTCACTGGGTTTCTTCTACTAAATAAAACAATGCTTGTTTTTTTTAAAAAAAATATTCTTTATTTCACATTAATGGGAGGGTACAAATGATTATGTTACAATGTTTGTGTATGTTAGGTAAGGTTCCTGTTGTAGTTGTGTCCCATCTCCCAGGTGTACCATATTATTGTGCCCAGGTTTCATCTGTTGCCATTAGATACCTGTATGCATTGGGTAAATTCCTCTTCTCTTGAGGTCCCAAGCACATTTTGGTGCCTGGACCCGTTAGAAAATGACCTTCCTTACTTACTACAGATCAGGAAATGTTACTGATGGGTATTTGGCCAGTTTTTCTAAAGGGCTTTTTATTTGTCTTATAAAGTCAACCTTAATTCCTTAATGTAGTCTGGACAGCTCTGGAAATAATATTCCAGCTAATGCCTTGGTAAATTAACCAGTGTTTTTATTATGTTTTATAGAACAAAACAAATTCTTATGGAACTTATGCAAATAACTATATTGTCAGAAATTAAGAATATTTACAAATGGCTTTTAAATTCTGGAGAAACCAGGGAGAGAGAAAAAATAATTGTTTCAAATTCTGTCTATAACAAACATTGCTGAAAGTTACAAATAGTTTTAGAGACAGAAAATGGTTTTCTTAACTTTTGGAAAACAGAACACAGAGAATCAGTAATATTTCAAATAAAAAGCCATAACAAATTAACCCAGCTTCATGTAACTGATTTCTGTTCTGTTTGGAACTAGGTTAGCAATACTCATGGTCATGTTAATTTTTTTTTTCTTTCGTAGAGACAGAGTCTCACTTTATTGTCCTCGGTATAGTGCCATGACATCACACAGCTCATAGCAACCTCCACCTCCTGGGCTTAGGTGATTCTCTTGTCTCAGCCTCCCAAGTAGCTGGGACTACAGGTGCCTGCCACAATGCCTGGCTATTTTTCTGTTTTTGCAGTTCATCTGAGGCTGAGTTTGAACCCGCCAACTTTGGTATATGGGGCTGGCATCCTACTCAATGAGCCACAGGCACCGCCCAACATGTTAATTTTTTAATTAAAGTTCTAGAAGTTTGCTTTTAGTTCAAAGGTATTTAATTTTCAAAGACATCAGATATTTGAATTTAAGAGAATTCATCATTTTCTCTTAGTATTTCTTTGAAGGACAAACTTTGGACTCAGTCAGTTATAAAAAAATTTTTGAGATGAATTAAAATTATTACCGATGGAGGGAGGGGCAAGATGACCGACTGGAAGCAGCTTCCAACAGAAGCTCCTGTCCAAAAGGAAAGATAACCTCCAGAAACTGCCCAATTGAGCTGAAGACTGGGAGTCCAGCCGAGAGAGAGAAGTGATAACTGTACCTCTGAGGCAAGCTGCAACTTCAAGAAACCAAGCTTCAGGAAGAAAAACTGAACTAAAGTTTTCCACCATTCTGAACTTCCAGGACACCCTTACCCCCTTACCTGACACACCAGAAACCTGACTTCTGCTGAAACTGAGGGAGGAGGACTTAAGTAGCACCCACCATCCCTATCTGCAGGACCAGGAGGCTCACCAGGTAAGAGACTCTGGGGCCCAACCAAGCCCCTACCAATCCCCAGGGCAGGAAGTCTGCCAGGACTCCTGCCAGTGTCAGATCTGTGCCCTGCCTGGCCTCAGCTTGCAGCCCGCCAGGACCCCTGCCCAGCTCCAATCTGTGCCCCAGGCCCTCCGCCCATAGTGACCAGGAACTCCACTCAGCTGGGACGCCTGCAGTGCCCCGATTGACACTGGGCCTTGGCCCACTGCCAGCAGCAGCCAGGAAGTCCGCCAGGACTCCCACGCTGCCTGCATTGGCACCCAGCTGGGCCTTGGCCCACCACCAGCAGCGACCAGGAAGTCTGTGGGATTCCCGTATGGCACTGATCTGTGCCCCACCTGGCCTCAGCCTGCCGCCCGCCGGGACCCTTGCCCAGCTCCAATCTGTGCCCCAGGCTGTCTGGCCACAGCGGCCAGGAACTCCACTCTGCTGGCACTCCTGCACAGTCCAGATTGGCACTCCGCTGTGCCTTGGCCCTCAGCAGAAGCGGCCAGGAAGTCCATAGGGACTCCTGCTGGTGCCAATTTGTGCTCTGCCCAGCTTCAGCCTGCCACCTGCTGGGACCCCTGCGTGGCTCTGCTCCATGCCCTTTAGGACTCAGCTCTCCTCTTGGTGCAGCCAGGGACTCTGCTGGGCCTCAGTTTTCTGCCTGCCTTGCTGTGGCCAGGGACTCTGCTGGGACCCCCACATTGGGCATCCCCCTGCCGCCCACACTGACCAGGGACTCCACGAGGAACCTGCCAGGCCTCTGCCTGCTGCCCGGGCCAGGAACTCTGGGAGCCACACAACCTGCCTCCTCCACTACCCTCTCTGCCTCCGCACCAGCCCTGCACGTCTGGCCAGGGACTCAGGAGGCTGCGAGACCTCTGCCCTCTCTCCAGAGCCCTCCTCCCAGCCAGAGACTGCTAGAGGCACGGGCTCCCTTTGCAAAGGCCACTGGGTGCCCCATCCCATGCCCTGCTGCTTGATCTGGGTGTGCCACATCCTGGAGCTGCTCCTGCAGCCAAAACTCCCTGGATGGGGCAGTCCCAGAGGACCTACACAGGGTCACTACCTACAAAGATCCAGCAACAACAGAGTGAGCCTGCTGGGGTCTGATCTGGGAGAGACACCTCCCCAACTCTGAGGACAGTCATAGGCAATAGTGAAAAATAATCATGAGGCGGAATCAACAGAAAAACTCTGGCAATATGAATAGTCAGAGTAGATCAACTCTCCCAAGGAATGACAAGTTAGATACAGCACAAGATCCCTTGCATAAGCAAATGGCTGAGATGTCAGAAATCAAATTCAGAGTCTGGATAGAGAATAAGATCAGCGGAATGGAGGAAAAGATGGAATTAGAATTTCAAGCAGTAATCCAAAAGATGACCCAAACGATGTCTCAAGAATTCAACGAATTCAAAGACAAAATGAGCAAAGATTTTGACACATTGAGACAAGAAGTCGCAGCCTTCCAAGATCTGAGAAATACAGTAGAATCCCTCAGTAACAGAATGGAGCAAGCAGAAGAAAGGATTTCTGACATGGAAGACAAAGCTTTCGAACACTCCCAAACTTCCAAAGAAGAAGAGAAATGGAAGGCAAAAACGGATCATTCTCTCAGACAGCTCTGGGATAACTCAAAGAAAACCAATATTCGCCTTATAGGGATACCTGAAAATGATGAAGTGGCGTCACAAGGCACAGAGTCTATTCTTTATGAGATTATGCAAGAGAACTTTCCAGACATGCCAAGAGATTCTGAAATTCGGATAACAGACAGTTTCAGAACCCCAGCACGACCCAACCCAAATAAGACATCCTCCAGGCACATCATAATTAACTTCATGAAAGTTAATATGAAGGAGAAAATTCTGAAAGCAGCCAGATGTAAGAAATCCATTACCTACAAGAGGAAGAATATTAGAATAACGGCAGATCTCTCTGATCAAACCTTTCAAGCTAGAAGAGAATGGTCAT
>CAUYRH010053900.1:0-19991 GCA_963574655.1 Perodicticus potto | reverse complement strand
CAATCATGGGGTACAATGTGCTGGTTTTATATACAATTTGAAATATTTTCATTGAATTGGTTGACATAGCTTTCATGGCATTTTCTTCGTTATTGTGTGGATACATTTATAGTCTACGTTTAGTAAGTTTCACCTGTACCCACACCTACGGTGAATATTTCTTTTGGAAAGTACTACCATTTTGTTCTTTGACTAGTTTTGGTAAAATTTTGGCTTACCACATGTAGGGCCAGTTCCATAGAGTGATTCCTAATTAAGAGTGATTCCTAATTGAACATATAGATAATAGCCTTCACAAGGACAGCATCTTTGGACTTTAATGCATTTTTTTTCTACTGGTACTATTACTGAAAGCAGTTGCACGGTAGAGTATGATGGTGTTTAGTTATTTATAGGAAGCAAATCATATCACATCTGTCATTGCTAGTTCTTAGATCTGGTTTAACTGGCCTACTTACCGCTAGGTCATTCCCTTTTACCCAGACTGAAGATCTGTTAAGGCCCTGTCCGCACTACTCCCTATAGCAGGAGGCTCTCCATTGCTCACAGAGGTGTGGTTTCTCACCATAGCCTTGGCATGTACTGAGTTTGCCTGTGAAATTTTCAATTTTGAAAAAATACTTTTCCTGTAAAGAGTTTTTAAATAATATGGGTTGAACATCTTAACAAAGTGTAAGACATCTACAATATTTCAATAAAGTTGCAAATGGAATTAGGATATTAAATTAGACAATTAGTAAGACAATATAGTCCTTTCCCCTCATACTCTGTAAGGTCACACTTAAGTAATTTAGACAGATGTTAATTTTCTTTTTTTGAGGATTAAAAAGTAGCCAGAGGAGCAATCCCACAGTCTTTTCTTTAGTAAGCAATAAATAGTTTATAAGATTTGAGGTTTCTCCTGTTGTATCTCTTTGTATTCCATGCTCCTTGTGGAACTGGAACCTTGTCTTAAGTTGTTCTTTTATTTATTTATTTATTTATTTATTTTTTATTAAGTCATAACCACATAGATCATGGATACATTAATGCATTTTTGGGGTACAAAGTGCTGATTTTATATACAATTTGGAATGCTTACATCGAACTAGTTAATATATCGTTCACCTCATTTACTTAATTATTGTGTTAAGACATTTATACTCTGTACTTAATAGATTAGACATGTACCCTTGCAATATTTGTCTTAAGCCTTTTTAGACACCCTGGTATCCTCGCCATCTCTCTCATGTCAAGGAACTAAGACCTGTTCTTGTCCACAGGTGGTTGGATAGGGTTTTCATGAGCCAATACGTTTGGCTCATACCCTACATTCCACTATACATTAGTGTCTTCTGGACTCAAGCTCACTAGATTGACCTGTTAGAAATTTGGACTCTTTTGCTGTTATAATTTGAACCTATTTTCAGGTCAACTTTTCCTTTGCAGTAGGGACTCAGGGACAGCCTGAATTCATACAGTTATGAGTCAAAAACCTTTTCCTGACTATCTTGCTGTTGGGTTCTCTACCTTCTTAGTGGAGATAATAAATGGGTGATTTGTCTCCAATTTCAGTGGTAGTTAATTATTTTTCTGACTGTTTTCCTTCAGTTTTGAACTTTCTTTTTTTTTTTTTTAAATACATGTATTTTATTATTCTTCATTACATTATTTCCCCCCCCCCACCCGTCCGTGATAAGGCAGAATTGATTTACAGAAAAGAATACTCAGTTTTGAACTTTCATTTGATAAGGTATATATTTTATATTCCTTCTAGACTGTGTGTATGAAAAGGCTGGGCACTGGATCCTTTCTCTTACTGGCAATGTCCTCGGTATTCAGTACAGTGCCTGGCCCTTAGCAGATAATATATAAATGTTGATTAGATGGACATTCTTCCCAACAGTAAGTTCTGTTAGTGTGGAAAGCCAATGCGTATATGGAAATTCAAAATTCATTCAGGAAGTTCAGATACTTCATTGCCTCCATTAGTACTAGAGAGTCTGCATATTTTAAATTATAGCAATATCTACATAAAAATGGCTTCATCAGTCAGCTGATGAAGGACATTTACTTAAGAAAAGGTGTATAATTTTCACTATGTTGTATTGTAAGACATGGAACATTCAAATTTTTCTTGAGTTTGATTAATATGTATATATTATTTTATATTTCTTACACAAAGAAGTTTTATGTCACGATAAAAAAGTGAGTTTAATGGCCCTATTTTTGTTCATTAGTAATTACATACTAAGGAGTAAATTCTCATTAAAAGGCCCTTAAATGTCTGCTCATAAAAAAGAGAATTCTTTGACTTTGTGCTCCTTACATTCCCAGTTATTGTATTGAGACAAGTCATCAAACTCTTTAGTAGTCTAAACTTTTAATTTGATTGCAGAACAGTAGTCATGTATTGAACACCCAAATTACCATGTCTTTAACAAGTAGTGCAAACACTCTGTATTAAAAAGGTAATGACCATAACTTTACTTGTAGAATTTCTTGTCCTAAAGAAAGTCTTAAAAGAGGACTTTTGAAATTTCCCGTGAAGGCCAAAATCTCGTATTTTTAATGATAGTGGGATATATGTATATGTGTAAGAGGAGATGGTGGTGATTTTTGTAATGCTGTTTTTAAGTGGACTGTTTACTAATTATGTTGAGGTAGCCACTTTACAACTCTAAAAGGAAAACTTCAATTATCTGAATGAAATGAGGTATGTGAAATTAATTCAGATAAGTGGAGGAATCCTTCGTATAAATGATGCATGTCAAGGGACATAACCTCAATCTTGAGTTTTTGTTTCCCTCTTATATATTTGTCAGCTTCTTTTACATTACATTATTAGTTTCTGATTCTTTTGGTCGTACTAGGAATCTTTGATAGAAGGGGGTGAAGTTTTTTTCTTTTTCTCTTTTCTGCAGAAGGAATCCAGAGTGTGATGTTCTGTGACAAATATGATTGCTCATCTCTCCCCAGTTCTGCCTGCTGTTTTAGGTGGTACACCACAGAGCTTCCATTTTGTCACCTTCCTGTCAAACATGTGGGGACTCCTTGAGAATATGATTTGTTTGAAAGTAAAGCCACAGTCCCCAGTCTAATCTCAAGATGCTTATACTTCCTAAAAGTAGAGTTACAAGTTATACAAGTGAATAGAGCTAGATAAACTTTGATTGCTTCTCCTTCTCCCTTAGGGTTTAATACTAAGCAAACGTCTTGTAGTGAAGGTCCTACAGAAGAAACATGGGCCATGACCTCTGACCTTGATGTATCCTAATTTGAAATGGAAATTTACTGATTGATAGGATTTAGGAAAGTTTTAGAAAAGTGGTATCTGCTGCAGTTTATTAAGTTTTGCGGCAGTCTTGTGCTCCTGGCCCCTGAAAGCTATTGTGTAATCTGTAGAGAGCCTGTGTATCTATGATGACATTGTCCTGTAGGCTTTTTTGTTTTGTTTTTAAATGGAGGCACAGCCATAGGGATGCGTGTCAATGCCTTCCTAAGTAATTTAGTTCTTTGTTTAACATTACCTGTAAGTTCTTTACTAAAAGCACCTGAAAACGTGGCTTTTTATTATCACTGTTCACCAGCTTCCTTTTTTTTACCTCTTGGTCTTCCGGATGTGAGATGATTTATATCTTGATTGCCTTGGGTAGAGGGAGTGTGATATCAGCAAGTTGTGTATCCAAATCTTTTGAACAATTCCTAGGTCATTGTGAAAGGCCTTCTTAAATATATGTAGGTGTTGTGACTGATGATTTTGGGCTTTAGGTTAAGTCCAGACTGATTTTTAACTCTACGGTTTATGAGCAGCAGTCTTTGGGGGAAGTTACTTTACTCCTCTCAGTTTCAGTTTCCTCATCTGTAAAATGGGGATAATATCATTTGACAATGTTCAGTCTATTTTTTTTTTCTTTAAGAGTAACCTCAGTTGCATTAAATTTGTTGTTCTATTCAGACAGTGTGAATTAATGAACTGTCTAGAGTGTACCATTTAAAAAGCAAGTGGATTTTGTTCCATTTGAAGACAACGGTAATCAAATTAGTAAAAATCTTTTCAAATAGAAGTCTTGTTCAGTTGACTTTAAAACCTTTTAAGACTCTAGTGTATGAGTCTTTATATACAAATAATACGCTCATGTGTGGTATAGCATGGTACAGTGTGTGTTGTACTCTGGAGTCAGGGAAGCTTGGATTTGTGTGTAGATTATCTACTACTTTCCACTTAGTAGAAAAAAGTACCGTCGGACGGTACTTTACCTATTTGATTCCAAGTTTTAGCATGTGAAATTAGTAATAAACATACAAAGAATAATGAAAGGGTTAAAAAAGGATAATAAAAATGTTGTGAAGACTTAAGAAGTACGTTATACAGAATCTTTTTCTTTGCTCCAGTTTTTGTCTTTCATAGTTTGAGTATAGCAGTTAACTAATAGGGTTATTATGGGGATTAAATGAGTTAATGTTAAGTATTCACTAAATGTTGATTGTTTTTATTATTCATGTTATTGTTAATTCAGTTTCAGAACAGGTTAGCCTGATTTTGAGTTTGAGAATTCATGCAGATATTTGACATTTTCTTATGATTTACAAGTGCATTCATAAATTGCGGATGGTGGATTTTGGGATTGTTAGGTGTGTTTGGATGTTCTCTGGTCTCCTGGTCAAGAATGTGTACTGCTACTGAATTTAACTGATGATGGAGTGATAACAGATCCAGAGCAATCCCACACAGTTCATTACAGGAAAGAAAAAGAAGCCATACGAAGTAAAAGTGAAGAAGAAGGTACACAAAGTGAAAATGTGTTCCAGAGAGAGAGGAATGGGTCAGTTTCAACCAGTGAAGAAAGATCCCAGAGTCAGAGTACATGCTACTTTTTGTATGCTCACTTATTTGTCTAGTCTTTTTCCTGGCAAGATAGGTTGTCATTTCTTGCCTTTGGGATGATTGACAGGTTGGGGTTATATAACAGATTAGGTAACAGACTAGATTTTGAGACAGTTTCCCTTTCTTTTTATTTTAATTTCTTTTCTTTTTTTTTTTTTGAGACAGAACCTCACCACTTTGCCCTCAGTACTGAGTGCCATGGTGTCACAGCAACCTCAAACTCTTGGGCTTAAGTGATTCTCTTGCCTCATCCTCCCAAGCACCTGGGACCACAGGCACCTGCCACAACACCTGGCTATTTTTTGTTGCAATTGTCAAAATTGTTGGTTAGCTGCCTGGGCTGGGCTCGAACCCACCACTTTTGGTGGTGGTGTATGTGGCTGGCATAGTAACCACTGTGCTGTGGGCACCGAGTCCAGTTTCCCCTTTCTATACCAATGTCTTCCCCAGAATCCTTTGAAAAACTCCACCCACCTATGCTAATTAGATGTTAATGAGCCCTAGGTCAGATGAAAGGTCACCAGAGCTCCTTACTGGGTATGTTCCCACCAGAGAACAGTTCCCAGCTGCAGTTTGATTCTTAGCTACAATTTCAGTTCCTGCTCTCTGCCCTTAGCCCCTTCTTTGTTTATACTTCTCCAGACCTAACTGGTTAGCAATTTATTCATAGCTTTCAGTGTTTCCTTAAGACAGCACTTCTCAAATTGTGTACATACCTGTGTGGGTAACTAAATAAAAACTGTTCAGGGGATCCATGAGTTCAAAACTGTTATAGTAATACTAAATTTTTGCCTTTCTATTGCTTTGGCATTTGTCCTGTTGATGCAAAAGCAAAGATGGGTAAAACTGTGGGTGTCTTAGAAATTAAATGGGAGTGGTGCCAAACTGTACTAGTAATCATGGTATTCTTCACTGTCATGCATTGAAAGGAAAAAAGCTAATTTCATTTAAGATAAAAGTGAACAGTTATTACTTGATGAAGTAGTAACAATTATTAAGTTTTTCAATCTTGACCGTTGAGAATACTTTGTTTTACCATTTCATGTGATGAGACAGGAAGTATGTAAAAAGTGCTGCTACATGTCCAGAATATACTTGTTTAGAGCAGTGGTTCTCAACCTTCCTAATGCCGCACCCCTGTAATACAGTTCCTCTGGGTCGTGACCCACAGGTTGAGAACCTCTGGTTAAAAGGAAAAACCCTATGGAATTTTTTTGAGTTGCTAGTGAAACTAGCCATATGTTGCATGAAACATCATTAATACTCAAAAGAATGAATACCAAGCTATGATTATTTAGACTTACTTATTTGGAAGCCATTTTCTTGAAAATGAACAAAGTGAGTCTTTCAGTTCAAGGAAAACAATTGCCAGTTTTGTTGCTAGTAATAAAACTAAAACTCTCAAATAAAAATAAAAAATTTAGAAAACTTGTGTTACTTGCTCTCCTTGTTGTCAGTTTCCCAGTACTTGAGAGATTGTTCTGATGAGATGGATGGTGATATCAATGAGTTTTTGCTATAGTGTAATGAATTTTGTCAGGATTTCTAATATCTGCATAACTAAAGGAACCGATGTTTTCCAAGTGACAGGTGTTTGAAATTATGGGTAAAAGATTCTTTCAAAAAGCAAGTAACAAAATACAAAAAGTTTATATGTATGTGATTCTGTAGTATAACTAATCCTTAAGAAACTTGCACTTGTCAAGTTTTGGTGTAGTACCAAAAAAGAACATCTATAGTGATATGAACAAGCTATTATCACATATTTTTTTTCACTCTGGATTTGCATGAGACATTATTCATACAGCTCAATCAAAACAACATATCACAACAGATTGAATGCAGATTGGTGCCTGTAGGCCTAGCTACTTGGAGGCTGAGGCAGGAGGATTGCTTGAACCCAGGAGTTTGAGGCTACTGTGAGCTAGGTTGAAGCCATGGCACTCTAGAATGGGCAAGAGAGTGAGACTGTCTCTTAAAAAAAATAATAAATACTTAAAATTTTTCTCATTTAATTTTTTGTATGGTAAGTAACAGCAAAACAATTACCCACATAAAACAGACTCTCTTGGGAGCACAAAAGAGTCCTGACACAAAAATTTGACTACTGCTTCTTTAAGGGAAGAAGCTAGACTTACCAAATGAGTAAAGTTACAGAATTTTAATCTTTTGAGTATTCCTTGAGAATATGGACTACATGCCTCTAATATTTTTCCCTACTTATAAGGATATGTCATTGGACTTCTGTGACATTTTCCAAAAGGGCAAAGGGTTCCTGAATTTGTTTTTAAAGACTTTCATTTTTATTTAAGATTGACACTCCCTGTATGGTTGCTGCCCCCAGTTGAGATATGGGTATGGTCATTCCTAACAGCCAATTCTTGCTTGACACCACTCTTTTTGATTGTGAGGTGTACTAGCAGTATCAGAGCTATTTACTGGCAAATTGCTTTAGGGTTGTAGTGATAGTTACTTTGCTGAAGGAGGCAGTGAGGGAAGGGAGGTAGGTCACTTGAGCCCAGAAGTCCAAGTCCGGCCTGGGCAATATAGGAAGACCTTGTCTCTCTTTCAGAAACAAAGTGCCGACTGTTCTGTCCTGATATTTATTTAATAACTATTTTTTAGTATAGTTAATCCACACTTTATGAAAGTGTGAATTAGTTATTTGTAACAGTATAATATGAATTATAGTTGAATTCTATAGTACCATTATCAGTATGCATTTCAGCCTCATTGCATACTGTTATCATCTTTCTGTGGGGAAATTTTATTTTGACTCCTAGAAATCTAGCCAGAAATGTTTTTCTATTGTAATTCACCAGTGACAGGGAACCCCTGTTTTTTCTTCACAATTGAAATGGGGTTGTTAAAGCTTTAATAACAGCAATAGAGACATTTCTGAAGCAATGCTCAAGAGACACAGGTATCTTGGATGGAGACTAGGTAACACTCTAAGATGAAGCATTTGTAGAAGCTTTGCGCAAGAAAGAAGGATGTTCTGGATGCTACTTGGAGATGATATATTGTCTTTTGGAGCAAATGTTAAAAAGAAGAGTTTTAAGTTGGGTTTTTCTAGGTTGATAAATCTGTCTATATAGAGTTATGTTTTCTTGCGTACTTGTGTTTGGTTATGGTGTGAACTAAGCTCAAGTAACAGAATGACAAGCCATTTGGCAACAGTGAGCTAATCTTAGGTGAAAAGTTTGAATGGATAAGACAAGAGATGAACTCCAGTGGCAGTCATGATCAGGAGTGCTGAGGCTAAAGGAGGGTTGGAATATGCAGGCTGTTCACAAGGACCCCCAAACAAATTTAGATGATGCTGTTAGAGAAGGTGTAGAACTGATAATTAGCCGGCACATAGTTCAAACAGTGCTGTGACTTAGCCCATTGCTGTTGAATCTCTGGCAGGAAATAGACTTTTAAGATATATCTAGTACAAGAAGTCTATTATGGAGAATGATATAAAGCAGAAACCCAGAACCAGGAGGTCCTGTAAACATGGAATAGACATGGAATAGGAACTGGAGAATTGGAATTTGAGCTCCTTGTCGTCTTCTTGTCCAAGGTCAATATTGATTCCTTGGATTGAGGCAAGTCTGAGTCAAAGAGGAGAACAAAGTGACTAGAGCTGTATACATTGAAGTAACAGGCCTGGCCTAACAAATATTTCTTAATGGAACGGACTGAAATAAGGAAGGGAACATTATTGTCTTTTCACTTAGGTTCTTCATGTAACAGACAGTAGGTATCATCTAGGCTAGGGGTTGGCAGACTTTTCCAACCGCCTTGGACAAGACAGTAAATATTTTAGGCTTTATGGGTTATATGGTCTCTCTTACACCTACTCTAGTCTGCCACTATACCCTGAAAGCAGCTGTACAAAAATACGTAAGTGAAGGTGCATGGCTGTGTTCCAATGAAGCCTTATTTATGGAAACTGAAATTTGAATTTCATGTACTTTTCACGTCACAATATATTAGCCTTAAAAAAAACCTTTTTCAACCATTTGAAAATATCAAACCCATTCCTAGATCATAGATGTACAAGAATAGGTAGCATGCTAGAATTTGGCCTTCAGGCTCTGGTTTGCTGACTCTTATTAAGACAAATAAATGATTATCAGTTATGATGCCGACAGCATAGCATTGCTGAAATAATTGTTTTCTAGGACAATGCTATTGGTGACACTGTCTTGTTTTATAGGTGACACTGATGATTAAAATCCATTCAAGAATTTAAATGTGACATCTGCAGCAGGTTCAGATCTCTCAGCTATAAGACAAACAGGATACTTCCTACGGATTGTCATCTATTATGCACTGAGCCAAAATTCCTTACTGAAATTGTCTGGGTGAGCTGCCTGCTGGGTCCAGTGATGCACTAGTAGACAAAGAAGTTGAAAAAGAAGTCTGGCGTGTTCCTTGGATGACTGGCAGAGTGTGACACCAATATGGCATCAAGCCCTGTGATTCTAAGGACAATAAAATAAGAAGAAATTTTTATTTTTTGGTGATGGTGATTGGTGTGGTTTAAGTAAATGTGATCTTTACTTGGGGAATGTGTGGTGTTATCATACCATAATGATATACAGTAATTGTTTGGTAATAGAGATTTTATTTATGAAACTTACATAGTTATCACCTTTTTGTATTGGGTTCTCTTACTCTAAGGGAAATACAGTAAAGAAAAACATCTGTTTACTAAAAAGGTTAATTTAAGGACTATAATTTTCACATTGAAGTGTTTGCTTGGGAGATCTTGAAATTGTATCTTCGCCTAGAGTATTTAAAATATGTTTCTATTTGCAAAAAGCTGTTATGCTCAGAATTTTCTAGGAAAACATGCTTTTGAGGAGACTCTTACACTCAATAGTAAGTAGAAAATCATACTGTACAGTGTTAGTGTACATAGAATAGTTGAATTCATAAATTAGTATTTTCAGAACCTATTAACTAAATTCACTTCAAATGATTTAGCAAGCAGATATGAACTGGAAATAAACCTATGTATTTTTTTTTAGAACTATTGAATCATAAGAAAACTGGAATGTTAAAGTATTCTCTACCAAATTGATGTTTTATTTGGTAAGAGTCTCTGCTTTTGGTATACATCTATTTTTACCAGTAACAGGATTTGAAAGCAGTGTTGGGAAGTGGGTGGATTCTCTCTCAGAATTGAATCTCATTTTTTTCCTCAGTGAATCTTTAATTTTTTTTTTTATCTTAGCATTCAAAAAAGCTCTTGATACTAGGATATAAAACATAGATTACATTTTACATAACTCGTACAGTTCATCTACGAACAGTAAAAGGCTTCCTCATGACTTACCTTGAAATCTTTATTCAGAGCATATACTGTTGAGTTTGTTAGTGTGCCACTGCCGTTACTGCTTGTCTTTGGTCAGAGTGTAGTGCAACTTAACACAGTCACCCTGCTCAGAAAAAGATCTGCAGGTTGCTGGGTAGTGGAAGTTGTACACTTCTAATTTACAAGTCAGATTAGAGTTCAGAATCATATGAAAGCTTTGTGTGGAATTGATTTCATTTCATGGTTTTTAAACTTTTTTCATTGAAGCAATGCTTGTAACTGAAAGACAGGTGTATTGTAGTATTTGCATACCTTTAACTCCTTTGAATCAGGAATGAAAATGTTCTTATAGATGATTGGATCCTAAAACTCAGGAATTTTGAATTAAAATATCTTGTCATTCATTTATTATGCCATAATTGAACTGCCTTGGGGATTGGATCTGGAATTACTGTGATTAATATTTGGAAAACTTCATCACTTTTAAATATTTAATATAAGTCCCTTAGGAAGGACCATTATTTGGGTGTGTGTGTGTGTGTGTTTGAAGCAGCAAGTACTTTTTTATCTTACTGAGAAGATATATTTAATAAGTATATGGATTTAACATTGATATCCTGCTCAAATTAAAAAGCCCATTGGTGGCCTTATAGAAGCCTTTGATAAGATTGAAGAAGCAATAAATTGAACACTGTAGATTGTAGTTATTTTTTTTCTTTTAAAGCAAATCCTTTCTTAGTGCAATACAAAAGAATACATAAATACAGCTTGGTAGTTTGCAGTTATTTTTAATTTATCTGTACATATTGAAATTGAGAACCATCTCATAAAAGGGAGTATTAAAATGTACATCATTGTGTGGGGTTGCTCCCGCCTGTAATCCTAGCACTGGGAGGCTGAGCTGTATAGATTGCTTGAGCTCAGGAGTTGGAGACCAGCCTGAGCAAGAGTGAGACCCCGTCTCTACTAAAAATAGAAAAATTAGCTGGACATAGTGTACGCCTATAGTCCCAGCTGCTTGGGAGGCTGAGGCAGGAGTATTGCTTGAGTGCAAAAGTTTGATGTTACTGTGAGCTGTGACACCAGGGCACTCTAGCCTGGGGCAACAAAGTAAGTCTATTTAAACAAAAAAACAAAAACAAAACCAAGTTGTATAATGCAGAATGCTATAATATTTAATCGATTTTGAGAATACAGTTCAAATAAGCATCTCTATTAAATCTTTTAGATAATTCTTTAGCCATTAATTGAATGATTGAGTATAATCAAGAGAAGAAGAGAATCCAGGTGTTTAAAACTAGTTTCGTATCACAGGCCAAAGAGTATTTAATTTTATCCTCCCCTAGTTTCTGATATGGTAAGG
Source organism: Perodicticus potto (assembly GCA_963574655.1). Lineage (NCBI taxonomy): Eukaryota > Metazoa > Chordata > Mammalia > Primates > Lorisidae > Perodicticus > Perodicticus potto. The sequence goes on along the minus strand of CAUYRH010053900.1, from coordinate 8,450 downwards.
TCTTACAGATTACTTTTTGACATGACAAAACAGTGAGATTTGGAGGAGTGAGAAGTAAGGATATCAGTGGAATAGAGTGGTTTGTTATCATGTACTATTTAGTATGTATAAGACATCGAGCAAGACACTTAGCATAAGTTCTGTTCTTTCCACAACCCCCAAAGCAGATGAATTTATACCAGTTTCCTGATGAGGAAACTAGAAGTTAAATGATTCAAAGTCTTAGAGTAAAAAGTGAAATAGAGACCTATAGCTAGTGGCTCATTGTATGCAGAGGCCTTTTCTGTCTGGTGATTGATATATGAAGAAATAAAAAAGAGGTGCATGTGGCTCAGAGGGTAGGGTGGCACCAGCCTCATATACTGAGGGTGATGGATTCGAACCCGGCCCCTGCCAAACTGTAACAAAAAAATAGCTGGGCTTTGTGGCAGGTGCCTGTTGTCCCAGCTACTTGGGAGACTGAGGCAAGAGAATCGCCTACGAGCAGGAGTTGGAGGTTGCTGTGATCTGTGACACAACAGCACTCTACTGAGGTCAATAAAGTGAGACTCTGTCTCTAAAAAAAAAAAAAAAAGAAAAGAAAGAAACCTGAAAGGCTAGCATACATTATGGGAAGGTTTTAATGTTAACAGCTCTTAACACCAATGACTTCATGTTGGTGTGGTAGAATGACATTGGAGCCTTCCTGAAAAATGACATACTTTTGTAAATATTATATGTGGCCTCTAGAACCGAAGTATCTTGTGGTTACCGTTGATATTAATATCATTTAATATTGTATAGCTGTACTTTTAGGTGTAAGTGATATCATGGTATAAAATTCATATATAAAGGGTAGGTGATAATGAGCTACCACAGAAACTGATACATATCTAAAGCTGCATTAGATCAACTCCAAATAGAAGGTGTAGAAAAAGCACTTGGAAGAGAACTGGTTTAAACAGTCTGATGACTATTAAATAGTTGGTATACAAGAGTGGTAACAGTGGATAATGGTGTCATGAATCTCATTAAAATGAGAACTGTAAATGTTTGCAGGCTTTTCAAGCACATACATATGGGTCTCTAACAAAATATCATGGAAAGATCACATTCAGCCATTTGGTTAGTAACAGTGCCTTAACAGCAGCATTTTTAAATGTAAGAGACACTTGTAGAGGTGGGCTTTAGAGTCAATCAAATGATTGATTCAGTTATGTTTTTTTTGAAGTATAGAGATACAGGAGCTTTGACTTTGTCTTTGGCCGTCTAGGAAGAGTGAAGTAAAGCACAACTAATGAAGTCATGTGGTAAAGTAGCCTAAACATGAATACTTTGGCACCTTGGTGAGGGATATTGTGATAAAGATAGAACAGGTAAAAATCATTGCAGTTATTGAACTCATAATAGTAGAATGGAAAATACTTTCCTTTTTTTTTTTTTTTTTTTTTAAGACAGTTTCACCATGTTGCCCTTGGTAGAGTGCCATGGCGTACAACTCACAGCAACCTCAAACTCTTGGGCTTAAGTGATTCTCTTGCCTCAGCCTCTTGAGTAGCTGGGACTACAGGCACCCGCCACAATGCCTGGCAATTTTTTTTTTTGTTGCAGTTGTCATTGTTGCTTGAACTGGCCATGGCTGGGCTTGAACCTGCCAGCTTCGTTGTATGTGGCTGGCACCGTAACCATAGTGCTATGGATGCTGAGGCAGGAAAATACTTTTTAATTGTTTAAAAATAATAATAGAAAATAGGTTAAGGTAAACAAATGAGGCGGTTGGGCAATAGGTATATGAAGTAGGAGGGCTATTTAAGAGTGAGTCATTATGGTAGTTTTAGGGTTTTTACTCAAAATGGAGAGAATTTGGGAAGAGAGATTAGGAAAAGTGTTTTCAAAGTAGGTGTTATTAAAATGTGCTTGTGAGCTGCTCCAAGATTTCTAGGACAGGAAATATTAGATAGGAGAGAAAAAGGATCTTTGCATGAAGTTCTATTCATATTTTATGGTCAAAAGTGATGACCTGGTTTAGGTAAGAGGTTCCCAAGAAAAGACATGATTACTTTCCTTCATTCTTGAACCCTTATGGATGTTTCTATAGGCTAAAATTATCCTTGTATCTTGCGATAATGGGTAAACACTTTTGCCTTGCAATTGTGGTTTAGAATCTGATTTAGGCTGTAACTTTGTTATTTTTTTAAATCAGTGTTATTTTCAGCTTTTTGGCAAGAGGTACACTTTACATTAACTATCTTTGACATTCCCAAGAAATTGGATGTGACTTTTAAAATCAACTTTATTAAGTATAATTTATATCCAATAAAATTAACCTATTTTAGGTGTACAGTTCATAAATTTTGAAGCATGTGTACACCCTTGTAACTATCCCCCATTTAAGAAATGAAACATTTTTGGCTCGATGCCTGTGGCTAAACGGGCTAAGGTGCCAGCTACGTACAACTGAGCTGGCGGGTTTGAATCCAGCCCGGGCCCGCCAAAAAACAATGATGGCTGCAAAATGGCCGGGCGTTGTGGCAGGTGCCTGTAGTCCCAGCTACTTGCGAGGCGGAGGCAAGAGACTCGCTTGAGCCCAGGAATTGGAGGCTGCTGTGAGCTGTGATGCCACAGCACTCTATCCAGGGTGACAGCTTGAGGCTCTCTCTCCAAAAAAAAAAAGAAAAAAAGAAATGAAACATTTTTATCACCCTCCGAAAGTTTCCTATGATGTTTCAATCTGTCCTTCCCTTACCTCTCCACAAGTAGTCAACCACGTTTTGATTTCTGTTTCTATAGCCTGTTCTTGAACTTCATATAGATGGAATCATAGAATGTATATGTATATATGTACACTATTTTCTATCTGGCTTCTTTTTTCCAATATAAGTTTTTGAGATTTATCCATTTTGTTTTTTCTGTTAATGAGTCATTCCTTTTTGCTATTGAATAGTGTTACATTTTACTATAATTTGTTTACCATTCTGTTAATGAGCTTTTGACTTTTTCCCTGTTTTTAGGGTATTGGGTGAATAAAGTTACCATAAACAGAATGTATAGTCTTTTTGTGGACATATATTAATATTTTAATTTTGCTGAGTTAAATACCTAAGAGTGACTTTATTAAGTATATGTGTCATGTCAGTTAAGTTTGTGAACTCATCCTAGAAAAAGCTGCATACATCATTGCTGAATATCACTGTGGTCAGCATCAGAGCTTACCTTGGCCATCTAGTGACCATAGTGATACTCAGCAATGAGTATGCAGTACTTTTTTTATGAGTTCACAAACTTAATTGTCTATCCTTATATGACTTTTTTTATACAGACAGTCCTTGGGTTACAAAGGAGATAGGTTCTGGTAGTTTGTTCTTACGTTGACTGTATGTATGTTGGAGTGGGTACATTTACCTATTACCTGTAATGGCCTCTGTTGCTAAACATCAGTTGGTTGGTTGTAACTCACTCACTGTAATGGTCTCTGTTTCTAAGTGCGAGTTGCACATAAGTTGCATGCTTGTACCTCAGGGACTGCGGGTATAACTTTTCCAAGGTGGCTATTCCTTCTTACCGTGCTTTGTTCAAGTCTGCAGATCTTTGTACTTTGTAATAAGTCTAGATAATTGGCTTGTACTAGATTATTTTTGTATAGCAAGAGAGCCTGTAGGAGTATACTTCCCATGATAGCTGAGGTCTAATAAATATCAAAAGATAGACTTCTTTTTTACAAAAACCCCAATACATAACAATATATCTAAGATTGGCTACAAGTCCTAAAAGTCTCTCCATATAGGGGAGGATGAGAAGTTGTAGCTAAATGTACCTTTATTTACAAAGTATTAATTACAAAATTTTACAGAGGTGGCCAATCCATACAGAATATTTTGTAGTTACTTTGTAAAGATTATAATGAATATTTTGTAAATGAAGATACACTTAGCTACAATTTCCCATTTCCCCCCATGTTTGGTGAGTTTTGAGACATCGCATAGATATGCAGTTATTGACTGGGTCGTGCAGAGTTTATATTCATTTTATTTTGTAGGTGGCATATATTTTAGTCTGATTTCTAATGTAGGTAGAACCCCATTTTATGCAGTTGGCTCTTCAATAAATGTGTATATAACTAAAAGGGATGTTTTAAATATGAATAATACTAATGTGTAAGATAAATTTTATATGATAAGATGAGGAATCTCCTTTTTTTCCTTTTTCTTGATGTGTTAGGAGCTTCTCCTGCTTTATTTGTGAAATTGTATTTCGCATTGAGTTGCTTAAAATGAGAGATCCCTTATAATAGGTAAGAGGTAACTATAGGGGAATTACATCTTAGATAATAGGATGATGACGAGGAGTTGTCAGGATTTCAGCTAATGCTCAAAGTTGAGAGCAAAAGGTAATGGAAAGTAACCCTGCATTCTAAAGAGGGATGTAGGGCTTACACAAAGAGCCTAGATTTGGTTCACCTGCAGCATTCACTGGACACATACAGGATAAATTAGAAAAGAGCCTTTTGGTGAGAGTCAGGTGAGAGTTGTTAATCTAGTGAGCAGTTAATTCTATGGCATTTCTCTGTTTCCCCCAAATGGACTTTTCATTTCTAGCCCAGGATTTGGGCGTGTCTACCAGAAGTATAGATTGGTATTTAATTTCTCTACTTAATGAGCTGTGGAATCCTGTTTCCTGGTGCTTCAGTGGCGCCTTCCAGAGCGTTTTCAGTTCTTGAGCGTTTGGAGCATACCTGAACATAGACTTGTTCCTGGAGGGGAGGAGAATGACTGAAGCCAGCTGAGATGGCATGTTGAGTGGAGGAGTAGTGGGGGGAGTCTGCATGTGTCTCTCTGCTGTGGTAAAAAGGCTTGCATATTTTGTGGTGTAAGTGGACACGATGGGAGGTAACCAGGCTTGAATTATCTTGATGGATCCTGCCAAGAAGGGCTGCTTGCCAATTGAGGAGACTGTAGGAAGCATAGTGAGAGGTCAGCCTAAGCATGCATCCCCGACATGAGGGAACTATGCAGGATGGAGGGGTTGGCCTCTTTTTGCTTGCTGTAACTGATGGCCACCCTGCCATGAAGCCACTTGAGAGTGACATACAACTAGTGTCTAGTGATTAAACTAGTGATTCCTAGTTTAATACATTTTAGTTTAGTTGAACAAACCTATAGCGAATACTTAAACAGAATATGTAAGGTGCTGTGTATAGTAGGCATTTCTTGGAAGGCAAAGATGACTGTGACATTTGCCGTCCTTAGGGACCATCTGCTTTTGTAGCTAAAGTTAATCCATGGTAGAATGACATAGATGTTCTTCATGTGAAAGTGGCAGTGCTGTGGGAATGTGGGAAGAGCACTCGTTTCAGGGCAGGCTTTCTGGGTTCAAGGGGGGCTTTGTGGACAAGACTTGAGTTTGGGATGGACTTTGAAAGAAAAGAAGGATGTCAAGTGGGAAGAGAGGCATTCTGGCAGGAGGGAATAATCAAAGCTATGGAATTAGGAAGAAGTAGATAGCTGGGAAGAAGTAATGCTCGTTCACCCTGGACAGATGAAAATTTTACTTTTTAGAAAATAATTTCAACCAACAATTTAAGCACACTTGCCCATGTTTTAATTCTAGTTGAAGCTTGGTCTTTTAACCTATCATTTGTTTTTAGTATTAATTCACAAGGTGACTTCCTTTATGTGCATTACCACATTGGAAATGTTACCCACTTTAGAACATGGATGGTAGTAAGTATCAAAACTACACTTCTAAGTCTAATCACAAAGTCTATTACTTTCCTTGATTTAAAACAGTTAAATGTAGAGGAGATGATTTTAACATATGATCCTAAGAAGCACTTAGCAGTGCAATTAGTTTCATAACAAGTGATTGTTTTTTAAAGCCTTTCCAGAATAAGAATGAGTATCTTGATGCCAGTGTCACTTTTAAATAGCCATGGCTCCAGGAATGTGTTCGTGTTATTATCTTAAATATACACCTTATCTGTCCATGTTACGAAACTTCAGATGTGAAAGTCAAAATGAAGGTGTGAAGCTCTTAGCAGACTTGTATAGATTTATGTAAATCAGAAAACACAAACAGGGCGGCGCCTGTGGCTCATCGAGTTGGGCGCCAGCCCCATATACGGAAGGTGGCGGGTTCAAGCCTGGCCTCGGCCGAACTGCAAAACAGAAAAAATAGCCAGGCATGTGGCAGGCGCCTGTAGTCCTAGCTACTCGGGAGGCTGAGTCAAGAGAATCGTCTAAGCCCAGGAGTTGAGGGTTGCTGTGAGCTGTGTGACGCCTTGGCACTCTACAGAGGGCGACAAAGTGAGACTGTCTCTACAAAAAAAAAAAAAAGAAAACACAAACAATCCATTAGTCTCAGTGCTGAGACTCTGATGTATTAAAATCAAGTATGGATTATTTCCTAAAAGTTTCATACATACACCGTCATATCTGCCGATTTACTTTGCCAAAAAAACTTTATTTCTCTGAACTCTAGACACATAGCCAACTGTCTTGTGACATCTCCATATGGATATTTAAAGATACACGAAACTTAAAATGCTCAAAACTCAGCTGATCTTTTAACCCAAACCTGTTTCATTTTTAATCTTCTCCATCTAAATCAATGACAAGTCTATTAGTGTTACTGAGAGCCAAAACCTTGGAGTTATTCTTGACTCTCTTTGTTTCACTTCCACAGCTCTCTGCCAGTAGTTCTCTACCATCAACATACATCTAGAATCTAAATCTGACTACCTTTACAGCTACCTGGTCCAAACTGCTATAATTTCTTCCTTGGATTATTTTAATAGCCTCCTTTCTCTCAGCTTCCTTTCACAGCCTGAAACTTAGCACATCCATCTAGTCTCAATACACCAACCAGAATAATTATGTTAAGACATGAGTTAAACCCTGTCATTCAATTCAAAACCTCAGTTGTTTTTTGTTGTAACCTATAAGGCTGCATGATACTGCTTCCTCAGCAATGTCATTTTTTCCCCCCATTGATGAGGGGTTGTTTTGTCATCCAGGCTGGAGTGCAGGGGCATGATCATAACTCATTGTAACCTTGAACTCCTGGACTCTAGCAGTCCTCCCATGACAGCCTACTTAGTAGCTGTGGCTATAGGTATACAACATCATGCCTGGCTAATATTTTCATAGAGATGGTGCCTCACTATTTGTCCAGGCTTCTCTTGAACTCCTGGCCTCCCAAAGTGCTGAGATTATGGGCATAAGCTTCCAGCCCAACCTCATTTTTTGACTCTTTGTTCACTACCCTTTATTCATGCCTGATCTCGTATTGTTCCTTGAATAGCTGTTTGAGGGCCTTTGCATTTGCTGTTCCCTCTTCCTGGAATGCTTTACCCCTCAATAACTGCTTAACTTATTTCTTAATCTTTCTTGGGCCTTTATTGAGTTGTTACATCCCTAGGGAGACCTTCCTTGACTGTTTTATTTAAAATGTTCCTCTCCTTCCAACTGCTTTGTGTCTCATTAGCACTTAACCAAACTAACCTACTGTATAGTTGATGTCTTTATGATGCTTTTTTCTTTTATGACAAAAACTTGATGAGTACAGAGAATTTTGTCTGTTTTGTTTACTACTGTACCACTGAGCTTAGAATCATTAATGGATTTGAGTGCATAGTTGGCACTTAATGCATAATTGATCGAATGAACAAAAGACAATAAAGACTAAAACTTGATCTGTATTTCATGGGCATATTTGGGGAATAATACTGTTTTCAAATGTCTGAAATTTACTTTTTAATTTTTAAGTAATATTTCTTGATCTTTATACATAATAAAATGCACTTATTTTAGGTGTATATGATTTTTGACAAATGTACACATTGATGTGTTAACCACTATTCAGTCAAGATATAGAACATCTCCATTACCTCCAAGTTTCTTTGTGTTCTTTTGCAGTCATTTCTCTCTCCCTTATCCTCATATTCAGGCAACTATTGTTTGATATTGGTTACTGAATTACTTTTGTCTGCTCTATAAGTTCATATGTCTAGAATCATACATTATGTGCGCTTTTTAGCATGATGTTTTTGAGGCTTGCTCTGTTGTATGTCTCAGTTTTCCTTTTCATTGCAGAATAATGTTCCATTGTGTAAAAGTGTCACAATTTTTTATCCATTGACTGTTCTCGGACCTTTGAATGTGTCCAATTTTTGTCTATAATGAACACTACCATGAGTGTTCAGGTGCCAGTCTTTATGTAAATATACTTTAATTCTTCTGGGTTAAACATGTAGGAGTAGAATTGTTGTGTCATATGGTATATATATGTTTAACTTTGTAAGAAACTGACTGCTTTTTTTATTTTTATTTTTATTTTTTGAGACAGAGCCTCAAGCTGTCACCCTGGATAGAGTGCTGTGGCATCACAGCTCACAGCAACCTCCAACTCCTGGGCTCAAGCGAGTCTCTTGCCTCCGCCTCCCAAGTAGCTGGGACTACAGGCGCCCACCACAA